>ML243783.1:0-129604 GCA_005239495.1 Nicotiana undulata
GTACCGATCCGCAAGACTCTACTGGGTTTGCCCGTGACTCGTGAGACTTACGTGAACCTAAAGCTCTGATACCACGTTGTCACGACCCATAATCCTATCCCAGGTTGTGATGGCGCCCAACAACAGGGTTAGGCAAGCCAACGTAAATTTCACTAAGTGTTACCCCTTTCAATTTATTATGTAACTCAACTTTTAATAATTTTATCCGGTTTAAGCATAATATCTGAAAATGACAACTCAGTGGTAAATGGTATAGCTGCTAGGATGCGTGAGCCAAAAGACGAACATACACATACATAGACATACAACCCAAAACCCAAAATAATCGCTACGTGTGTGCCAGGAACTAGTGTCACGAGCGTCACGGACAACTAACTGAATACACAAAAGACAATATATACAGTCCTGCAGTCTGAATGAAATAGGCAGGAAAAACAACATAGGGAAAACTCCAGGGTGCTGCCAGAGATCGTCAGGAGGAGCAGCTCACCGTGAAGTCAAATCAGCTCTAATCAATACCTAGCTCCGGTCTGATAACCAGATGCGTAGCCTCATAACCTGTACAGTCAAGTACAGAAGTGCAGCATGAGTACATATTAAATAAATATTTACCCAGTGAGTATCCCGTTTAATCTCGAAGAAGTAGTGACGAGAGGTCGACTTGACACTCACTAAGGTCCAACAGTATGATATAACAATGATAAAATAAAAGCAGTAGACATGTAAGACATTGAGTAGCAATTATGTATAAAGTATAGAAATCCAAGAAAAATACTGGAACAATAACAATGGCCACTTTCTTTCCCCCAAATACCTAATACAAGTCAATATACATGAAACAATGCCAAATAATCATGCGCACACAGGAATAAGACAACCGGCCGGAGTCATAAGGAAAATATCTATGTACTGCCGATGATCGAATGGCCCGTCCCATAAGTGCATTTCTCAATGTAATCATATTATATCATGGCACAAATCTCGTCCATGCTCTGCCGAGGATCGAACGTCCCGTACCAAAAGTGCATTCTCAATTATATCATCTGCCGAGGATCGATCGGCCCGTCCCAAAAGTGCACCTTTCAATCCGCCGTGGCGTACGGCCCGCTCCCATGAGAGTGGGGAAATCACACATCGCTCGCGGAATGTAAATTTCGAAGCGGTCACATGCACACACCATAATTTTAAAGAAACCTTACATTCCATAACCAATTCCTTTCAATTCAACAATTTCCATAAAGCCTCAGAGAAACAATACTATACATAACATGATCTCATAGTACATATGGCACTACAAGGAAGCATATAAGGCATTACAAGAAAGCATATAAGGCATGTTGTCGGCCTAACTACCCGTACATAACAATGATAGCCGCTACGTACGGACTCTCGTCACTTGATGAGTACGTAGCCCCCAAAACAAGTGCACATAGCATATAAATCACCTATGGGTACAATTCCCTCTTACAAGGTTAGAAGGGAGACTCACCTCGTGTCGAATCTACCCCTCGGACCACAAAGGCGCCCGAAACTCCGAACTCTACACCCGAGGACTCGCAACTAGCTAAAAGGTGTACAATTATATCAATGCATGCACAATGTGGGGATATTTTCCTAGTTATTCAATAAAATCACCATTCTTGAAGAATTCTCAATTTTCAACCCCGGGTGCGCATGTTCAAATTCTGAAAATTTCAAAAGGAATCACTCACCCATAGCCTAAGGATCATTAATAAGAAGTTTCTACTTCAATTCATAGCATGAAGTGGGTAATTCATCATTTTCCTTAAGAACCCTAGGTTACTACCCCAAATCTTGATTCTTGATATTTTTAGTAGTTAACTTTAGTTGAATTCTATGTATAAATTAGATAAAATAGAGAGGAATTACTTACCTTAGCAATAGATAGGTCGTGGGTTATCCACCCTCAAGCTTCAAGGCCTCTAATGGAGTTTTTGGTATTAAGGGAATGAAAAAATCTCGAGTTTTTGCATTTAACTACAGTCTGGCCTTTAGGGATTCCGCACCTGCGGCCTTGGGACCGCACCTGCGGTCCCGCACCGGCGAGAAAAAGATCGCACCTGCGGAAAATGGCAAGGGAGGCTAGGGTCGCACCTACGGAGCTGGAGACCGCACCTGCGGAAAATGAGCCGCACATGCGGAACTTCCGAACATGCGAGGCTGGGACCGCATAAATTGTCCCGCACCTACGGCTGGGCAACCGCACCTGCGGTCACACCAACAACAGTTGCACCAGTAGTTGTTTTGGCTAGTTTTTGGCCTCGTGTGGTGTCCCGGAGGCACTTGGGCCCATCCGAGCCCTCGTCCAATTACACCAACAAGTCCAAAATCATAATACGGTCTCTCTCGAGCCTTCGGAACACTCAAAACAACGCTAAAGCTAAAAATCACACCCAAACCCCTAATATCATAACTTAAGAACCTCAAGTTCCTAATTTCTATAACGATACGCCGAACCGACCTATACTACTCAGAATGGCATCAAATTTTGCAGAAAAGTCATAAATGGCATAACGGAACTATTCCCGGTCTAGAAATCACATTCGGAACTCAATAAGGAAATACTTATTTCTATATCAGGCGCTGAAATGCTCCCGGGTTATCTAAAACCCATTCCGAACATACGCTCAAGTCCGAAATCATCATACGAAGCTACTGATACTGTCGGAACTCGATGCCGAGGTCGTTTGCTCAAAATGTCGACCGGAGTCAAACTTGGCCAAATAGGGCAACCTTAAGGAACCAAGTGTTCCTATACTGCTCAAAGCACTACCAAATCCTGAACCACTAGTCCCCGCAAGTCACAAATCATAAGAAGCCACTATGGGAAGACTTATATAGGGGAGCGAGGTCGGATAACGTAAAACGACTGGTCGGGTCGTTACATTCTCCCCCTCTTAAACGAACTTTCGCCCTCGAACGGGTCTAGAATCGTACCTGAAGTGCTGAATAACTGTGTATATCTTCTCCGTATGTCCTCCTCGGACTCCCAAGTTGCCTCATCGACTAGTTGGCCCCTCCACTGGACCTTCACAGCAACAACTCTCTTAGACCTCAACTGGCAGTCCTGTCTATCAATAATAGCAACTGGCTCCTCCTCGAAGCCCAACTTCTCATCTAACTGAATAGTGCTGAAATCAACCACGTGAGATAAATCGGCATGATATCTCCGGAGCATGGATACATGAAAAACCGGATGAACTCCTGATAAGGTGGGATGTAAAGCAAGCTCATAAGCAACCTCTCTGACTCGCCTCAACACCTCGAAAGGACCTATAAACCTGGGGCTCAGCTTGCCTTTCTTCCCGAATCTTATAATGCCCTTCATCGGCGAAACTTCAGTAGAACCTTATCTCCCTCCATAAATGCTACATCACGCGCCCTCTCATCCGCGTAACTCTTCTGTCTGGACTGAGCTGTGCGGAGCCACTCCTGAATTATCTTCACCCTCTCCAAAGCATCTCTCACCAGATCCGTTCCATATAACTTAGCCTCGCAAGGCTCAAACCACCCGATAGGAGAACGACACCGCCGACCATACAAAGCCTCAAATGGAGCCATCTCGATGCTGGACTGATAACTATTATTGTACGCAAACTCTGCCGAAGGCAAGAACTGGTCTTACTGACCCCCAAAATCAAGCACACATACCTTAAGCATATCCTCCAATATCTGAACCGTACGCTCCGACTGGCCATCAGTCTGAGGGTGAAATGCTAAGCTGAGATCAATCTGAGTGCCCATCTCATTGTGCAATGCTCTCCAGAAGTGCGAGGTGAACTGAGGACCTCGATCTGATATAATGGACACCGGCACACCGTGCAACCGGACTATCTCCCGAATGTAAATCTGGGCCAGCCTCTCTGAAGTGTAAGTAGGAATGAAATGTGCTGACTTGGTCAATCTATCCACAATGACCTTAACTGCGTCGACCTTCCGCAAAGTCCGAGGCAACCCAACCACGAAGTCCATAGTGATGCGCTCCCACTTCCACTCAGGAATGGGCATCTGTTGAAGTAGGCCTACTGGCCTCTGGTGCTCGTAGTTAACCTGCTGGCAATTGAGGCACCTAGCCACATATTGCACAATGTCCTTCTTCATTTGCCTCCACCAGTAATGCTGCTTCAAATCACGATACATCTTTGTCGCACCCGGATGAACAGAATACCGAGAACTGTGGGCCTCCTCTAGAATCCTCTTCCTCAGTCCATCAATATTAGGAACACATAAACGGCCCTGGAGTCTCAAAACACCATCCTCGCCTAATGTAACCTTCTTGGCCCTTCCCTGGACCACCGTCTCCCGAAGCTCTGCTAAGCACGGATCATCAAACTGCCGGGCCTTAATCTCTCCCAATAACAAAGACTGAGCAACCACATGGGCTAGAACTCGAAGAGGCTCCAAAAGATCTAATCTCACTAGGCGATTAGCCAAAGACTGAATGTCTAAGGCTAGAGGTCTCTCCTCTGCTGCAATGTAGACCAAGCTACCCATACTCTCTGCCCTCCTGCTCAGGGCATCCGCCACCACATTTGCCTTGCCAAGATGATAAAGAATAGTTATATCATAATCTTTCAACAACTCAAGCCACCTGCGCTGCCTCAAGTTAAGATCCTTCTGCTTGAATAAGTGGTGCAAACTGCGGTGGTCTGTATAAACCTCACAAGTCACACCATACAAGTACTGCCTGCAAATCTTCAGAGCGTGAACAATCGCCGCCAACTCCAAGTCATGCACAGGGTAATTCTTCTCATGAACCTTCAGTTGGCGCGAAGCATAAGTAATAACTCTCCCATCATGCATCAACACACATCCCAAACCAACGCGTGAAGCGTCGCAATATACGGTATACATCCCAGAATACGAAGGCAATGCCAAAACTGGTGCTGAGGTCAATGCCGACTTGAGCTTCTAAAAGCTCGCCTCACACTCGTCGGACCACCGAAATGGGGCATTCTTCTGAGTCAATCTAGTCAATGGAGCTGCAATAGAAGAGAACCCCTCCACGAATCGACGATAATAGCCTGCTAGACCCAGAAAGCTCATGATCTCTGTAGCTGAAGTAGGACGCGGCCAACTCTGTACTGCCTCAATCTTCTAAGGATCAACCTTGATACCTTCTCCGGACACCACATGCCCCAAGAATGCCACAGAATCTAACCAAAACTCACACTTGGAGAACTTAGCGTATAACTTCTATTCCCGCAAGGTCTGGAGCACCACTCTCAAATGCTGCTCATGCTCACCCAGGCTCCGCGAATAAATGAAGATGTCATCAATGAAGACGATGATTAAAGAATCAATATATGACCTGAATACCCTGTTCATCAAGTCCATAAATGCTGCTGGGGGATTAGTCAAACCAAAGGACATCACCAGGAACTCATAATGGCCATATCTGGTACGAAATGCAGTCTTCGTAACATCTGAAGCCCGTATCTTTAACTAATGATAACCCGTTCTCAAATCAATCTTGGAAAACACACGAGCACCCTGCAACTGGTCAAACAAATCATCAATGCGCGGCAGAGGATACTTATTCTTAATAGTAACCTTATTCAACTGGCGGTAATCAATACACATCCGGTTAGACCCATCCTTTTTCTTCACAAATAGAACTGGAGCACCTCACGATGACACACCCGGCCTGATGAACCCCTTAGCCAACAACTCCTCAAGTTTCTCCTTTAACTCTTTCAACTCTTTAGGAGCCATACAATACGGGGGAATGGAAATAGGCTGAGTACCTGGACTAAATCAATATAGAAATCAATATCTCGATCTGGAGGCATGCCTAGAAGATCTGAAGGAAATACATCTGGAAACTCTCGTACCACAAGCACTAAATCGATGGTCGGGGACTCGACGGTGGCATCCCGCACATAAGCAAGGTAAGCCAAACAACCCTTCTCGAACATATGCTGAGCCTTCATGAAGGAAATAACTCGGCTGGATGCACTAACTGAAGAACTTCTCCACTCTAGCCAAGGCAACTCAGGCATTGCTAAAGTGACTGTCTTGGCATGGAAATCTAGTACAAATGATAAGGAGATAGCTAATCCATGCCTAGGATAACCTCAAAATCAATCATATAAAGCAATAAAAGATCTGCTCTGGTCTCAAAACCGCAGAAAGTGATCACACAAGACCGATAGACCCAGTCTACCACCACAGAATCGCCCACAGGAGTGGACACATATAAAGGAGAACCCAAGGACTCACGAGGAACATCTAGAAAATGAGCAAATAGTACTGAAACATATGAATACGTGGATCCTGGATCGAATAGTACCAAAGCCTCTCTACCACATACTGAGATAATACATGTGATCACGGTGTCTGAGGCCACTACATCTGATCTGGCCGGAATGGCATAAAATCTGGCTGTAGCACCTGAAGGCTGAGCTCCCCCAGAGTGAACCGGAGTTGACTGATCTCCCCCCGAACGGCCTCCCCGTCTAGGACGACCCCTGCCGACCTGTCCTCCACCTCTAGGTGGCCGGACTCCTGGTGCTTGACCCATAGGCTGATAACCCTGTTGCACTGCCTTGCCCCGAAGCCTGGGACAATGTCTCTGCATATGACCTAGATCTCCACACTCATAGCAACCTCTAGGTACCATAGGCTGATGCCCTGAAGAGGAACCCTGAATGGCAAGGAAGCGGTGTGGACCCTCTGGCATAACACTGAAATAAGAACCGGAGGATCTCTGGCGACTATAGTAACCACTGGGTGAACCTTGAGTAGCTGGAGGACGGTACGAACGCTTTGGCATGGCACTGAACTGAGGCCTCACTGAACCACCTCGAGGAGGTAGTGGAGGTGCTGAATGTGGAGGCTTGCTGGGCTGACCACCCCCGAACTGACCTCTGCTCCTAGCTAGAGCATCCCTGAAATCCCCTGAGAACCTATCCCTCTTATCCTGCTGACCCTAATGACCCTGTTCCCTGCTCCTCAACCGATACACCTCAATCAGTCGAGCTATCTCGACTACAAGCTGGTAAGGAGTACCCATCTCTACCGCTCGGGCCATGGTGGCCCTAATACCTAGATGTATCCCGGCTACAAACCGCCGCACTCTCTCGGCATCAGTAGGCAATATCATAAGTACATGGCGTGACAACTCTGAAAATCTGGCCTCATAATCTGTTACCGACATCTGCCACTGCTCGAGCTCCTCAAACTGACGCCGAAACTCTTCCCTCTCGGAGGGTGGAATATATCTGTCTAGAAACATCTGCACGAACTGATCCCAAGTGACAGGAGGAGAATCTGCTGGCCTGTTGAGAATATAAGACTGCCACCACCTACGAGCTCTGCCCTCTAACTGAAATGTAGTGAAATCCACTCCATGTGACTCCAAAATCCTCATGTTGTGCAGTCTGTCCCTGCACCTATCAATAAAATCCTGGGCATCCTCGTCTCGCTCACCCCCAAAGACTGGAGGGCGCAACCGAGTCCATCTGTCTAACATCTTATGTTGCTCGCCCTCTACAACTGGCCTAGGCTCTAGGGCTGCTGCTTCCTGCCCTACCGCCTGGGCGGTAGGGGTCTGGACTCCCCCTCCTGCCTGAGAAGTGGCTGGATCTGCTGGAAATAAACCCGCCTGGGACACGGTGTCCATGAATCTCATCATACGGCCCATGACATCCTGGAAGCCTGGCACCATCATAAAGTCCACTGGGGTAGGAACTATTGGAGGCACCTCATCCTGCTCCTCTATAATAAGGTCCTCAGGTGGTGCAACTGGAATAGCTCTGGGACGCCCTCGTCCCCTACCTCGGGCAGGTGCTCTACCCTTGCCTCTACCACAAACTCGAGCGGCGGGGATTGCGGCATCTCCCAGATCAGGAACATCGGATGCACGCGTGCTCACCATATGTGGGAGAATAGAAGAATGAGTGTGAGTACATCATCGATTGCACGATAGAATATGAATAAAGGGAGGTTTCTTAACACCCTATAGCCTCATGAAGATAAGTACAAACGTCTCTGTACCGATCCGCAAAACTCTACTGGGTTTGCCCGTGGCTCGTGAGACTTACGTGAACCTAAAGCTCTGATACCACGTTGTCACGACCCAGAATCCTAACCCAAGTCGTGATGGTGCCCAACAACAGGGTTAGGCAAGCCAACGTAAATTTCACTAAGTGTTACCCCTTTCAATTTATTATGTAACTCAACTCTTACTAATTTTATCTGGTTTAAGCATAATATCCGAAAATGACAACTCAATGGTAAATGGTATAGCTGCTAGGATGCGTGAGCCAAAAGACGAACATACACATACACAGACATACAACCTAAAACCCAAAATAAACGCTACGTGTGTGCCAGGAACTAGTGTCACGAGCGTCAAAGGCAACTAACTAAATACACAAAAGACAATATGTACAATCCTGAAGTCTGAATGAAATAGGTAGGAAAAACAACATAGGGGAAACTCCAGGGTGCTGCCAGAGATCGTCCGGAGGAGCAGCTCACCGTGAAGTCAAATCAGCTCTAATCAATACCTAGCTTCGGTCTGATAACCAGATGCATAGCCTCAGAACCTGTACAGTCAAGTACAGAAGTGCATCATGAGTACATAATAAATAAATATGTACCCAGTGAGTATCTCATCTAATCACGAAGAAGTAGTGACGAGAGGTCGACTTGACACTCACTTAGGTCCAACAGTATGATATAACAATGATAAAATAAAAGCAGTAGACATGTAAGACATTGAGTAGAAATTATGTATAAAGTATAGAAATAAAAGAAAAATATTGGAACAATAACAATGGCCACTTTCTTTCCCCCAAATAACTAATACAAGTCAATATCCATGAAACAATGCCAAATAATCATGCGCACACAGGAATAAGACAACCGGCCGGAGTCATAAGGAAAATATCTATGTACTGTCGAGGATCGAATGGCCCGTCCCATAAGTGCATTTCTCAATGTAATCATATCATATCATAGCACAAATCTCGTCCATGCTCTGCTGAGGATCGAACGGCCCGTACCAAAAGTGCATTCTCAATTATATCATCTCTGTGCACTGCCGAGGATCGATCGACCCATCCCAAAAGTGCACCTTTCAATCCGCCGTGGCTTACGGCCCGCTCCCATGAGAGTGGGGGAAATCACATATCGCTCGCGGTATGTAAATTGCGAAGCGGTCACCTGCACACACTATAATTTTAAAGAAAAACTTACTTTCCATAACCAATTCCTTTCAATTCAACAATTTCCATAAAGCCTCAGAGAAACAATACTATACATAACATGATCTCATAGTACCTATGGCACTACAAGGAAGCATATAAGGCATGTTGTCGGCCTAACTACCCGTACATAACAATGATAGTCGCCACGTACGGACTCTCATCACTTGGTGCGTACGTAGCCCCCAAAACAAGTGCACATAGCATATAAATCACTTATGGGTACAATTCCCTCTTACAAGGTTAGAAGAGAGACTCACCTCGTGTCGAATCTACCTCTCGGACCACAAATGCGCCTGAAACTCCAAACTCTACACTCGAGGACTCGCAACTATCTAAAAGGTGTACAATTATATCAAGGCATGCACAATGTGGGGAAATGTTCCTAGTTATTCAATAAAATCACCATTCTTGAAGAATTCTCAATTTTCAACCCCGGGTACGCATGTTCAAATTCCGAAAATTTTCAAAGGAATCACTCACCCATAGCCTAAGGATCATTAATAAGAAGTTTATACTTGAATTCATAGCATGAAGTGGCTAATTAATCATTTTGCTTAAGAACCCTAGGTTACTACCCCAAATCTTTATTCTTGATATTTTTAGTAGTTAACTTTAGTTGAATTCTATGTATAAATTAAACAAAATAGAGAGGAATTACTTACCTTAGCAATAGATAGGTCGTGGGTTATCCACCCTCAAGCTTCAAGGCCTCTAATGGAGTTTTTGATATTAAGGGAATGAAAAAATCTCAACTTTTTGCATTTAAGTACAGTTTGGCCTACAGGGATTCCGCACCTGCGGCCTTGGGACCGCACCAGCGGTCCTGCACCGGCGAGAAAAAGATCGCACCTGCGGAAAATGGCAAGGGAGGCTAGTTTCGCACCTACGGAACTGGAGACCGCACCTGCGGAAAAGGAACCGCACATGCGGAACTTCCGAACATGCGAGACTGGAACCGCAGGAGCTGGAAACGCACTTACGTCTGGGCAACCGCACGTGCGGTCACACCAGTAGTTGTTTTGGCTAGTTTTTGGCTTCGTGTGGTGTCCCGGAGGCCCCTGGGCCCACCCGAGCCCTCGTCCAATTACACCAACAAGTCCTAAATCATAATACGGTCTCTCTCGAGCCTTCAGAACACTAAAAACAACGCTAAAGCTAAAAATCACACCCAAACCCCTAATATCATAACTTAATAACCTCAAGTTTCGGATTTCTATAACGATACGCCGAACCGACCTATACTCCTCAGAATGGCATCAAATTTTGCAGACCAGTCATAAATGGCATGACGGAACTATTTACGGGACTCAAAATCACATTCGGACCTCAATAACATAAACTCGCGTTTCAAACCAAATTTCAAACTTAAGGAAATACTTATTTTTATATCAGGCTCTGAAACGCTCTTGGGTTATCGAAAACCCATTCCAAACATACGCTCAAGTCCGAAATCATCATACGAAGCTACTTACACTGTCGGAACTCGATTCCTAGGTTGTTTGCTCAAAATGTCGACCAGAGTCAAACTTGGCCAAATAGGCCAACCTTAAGGAACTAAGTGTTCCTATACTGCTCAAAGCACTACCAAATCCTGAACCACAAGTCCCCGCAAGTCACAAATCACATGAAGCCGCTATGGGAAGACTTATATAGGGGAACAGGGTTCGATAACGTAAAATGACCGGTCGGGTCGTTACGTGTCTTTTGGGCTAACCAACGCCCCAACAACTTTTATGGATCTTATGAATCAGATTTTCAAGCTGTTTCTTGACTCCTTCATGATAGTTTTCATGATGATATCCTTGTTTATTCGCAAAGTCAGGAAGATCATGCTAATCACCTCAGGGCAGTTCTGCAGACTCTCCATCAACACTAGCTATATGCAAAGTTTTTGAAATGTGAGTTTTGGCTAGAATCAGTCACCTTTTTGGGCCATGTTGTTTCTAGGGAAGGGATTCAAGTTGATCCCCAAAAGATTTCAGCGGTAAAGGGTTGGCCTAGACCAACGACCCCGATAGAGATTCGTATTTTCTTGGGTCTAGCTAGGTATTATCGGAGATTTGTGGAGGGATTCTCTACTCTCGTCTCCCCATTGACTAAGCTGATGCAAAAAGAAGTTAAGTTTCAGTGGTCCAATGCTTGTAAAAAGAGTTTTCAGGAATTGAAGTCGAGATTGACTTCAGCACCAGTGTTGACCTTGCCAGAAGGTTCGGAGGGATTTGTGGTTTATTGTGATGCTTCGAGAGTTGTTTTAGGGTGTGTGTTGATGCAGTGTGGTAAGGTTAGAGCGTATGCTTCAAGACAGCTCAAGAATCACGAGAAGAATTATCTGACGCATGATTTGGAGCTCGCAGCGGTTGTGTTTGCATTGAAAATTTGGCGGCATTATCTTTATGGGGTCCATGTGGACGTGTTCACAGACCAAAAGAGTATTCAGTATTTATTTAAGCAGAAGGAGTTGAATTTAAGGCAGCGAAGGTAGTTAGAATTGCTCAAATATTATGATATGAATATTTTGTACCATCCAGGAAAGGCGAATGTGGTAACCGACGCTCTTAGTTGGAAATCCATGGGTAAATTGGCGCATTTAGAAGCCGGTCAGAGGCCTTTGGCTCGAGAGGTTCATCAGTTGGCCAGTCTTGGGGCTTGTCTTTCGACCTCAGATGAGGGGAATGTCGTGGTGCGTAATGGAGCAGAGTCTTCTCTTGTAACAGAAGTCAAGGAAAAGCAATTCAGAGACCCAACATTGATACAATTGAGGGAAGCAATTTTAAATCACAAGATCACAACTTTTTCACTCGGCAATGATGACGGTGTCTTGCGGTGTCAGGGGAGATTATATGTTCCAGATGTGGATGATCTCTGGGAGAGGGTAATGGCAGAGGATCATAATTCCAGGTATTTTGTTCACCCAGGTTCTACAGAAATGTATCACGATCTCAAGGAGATTTATTGGTGGAATGGTATGAAGAGAGGTGTGGCGGAATTTGTGTCTAGATGTCCGAATTGTCAGCAGGTGAAGGTCGAGCATCAGAGGCCCGGTGGGTTGACTCAGCTTATGGAAATACCGATGTGGAAATTGGAGATGATCAATATGGACTTTGTGGTAGGGTTACCTCGCACTCAGCGCAAGTTCGACTCAATTTGGGTGATAGTGGATCGACTCACGAAATCAGCTCACTTCTTGCCAGTCAAGTCCACTGATACTGCAGAACAGTACACTCTGTTGTATATCAAGGAAATAGTCAGACTTCATGGCACTCCAGTTTCTATTATCTCGGATCGAGGGGCCCAGTTCGCAGCTAACTTTTGGAGGAAATTTTAGCAAAGTTTGGGTACTTAGATAAATCTCAGCACAACTTTCCACCCACATACGGATGGTCAAGCGGAGCGGACTACTCAGACGCTTGAGGATATGTTACGGGCTTGTTTTTTGGATTTCTAGGGTAGCTGGGATGATCACTTGCCGCTTAGAGAATTTGCATACAATAACAGCTTTCATGCTAGTATTCACATAGCCCCATTTGAGGCATTGTACGAAAGGAGATGTAGATCTCCGATCAGATTGTTTAAGGTTGGTGAGGCAGAATTGATAGGGCCAAATCTTGTGCACCAAGCTGTGGAAAAAGTTAGAGTCATTCAGGAAAGGATGAAAACTGCTCAGAGTTGTCAGAAATCCTATGCGGATTTTCGTCGTAGAGATTTAGAGTTTCAAGTAAATGATTGGGTATTCTTGAAGGTGTCTCCCATGAAGGGAGTGATGCGGTTTGGAAAGAAAGGGGAATTGAGCCCAAGGTATGTCGGGCCATATCGGATCGCTCAAAGGATAGGGCAAGTCGCGTATAGGCTGGAATTGCCCCCTGAAATTTCATTTGTACACCCGGTATTCCATGTGTCAATGTTGAAGAAGGTAATTGGAGATCCATCAGCCATCGTGCTAGTTGAGACCATTGAGATTAATGAAGAATTTTAATCTAAAGAGGTTCCGGTTGCTATTCTTGATAGTCAAGTCCGTAGATTGAGAAACAAAGAAATTGCTTTTGTTAAAGTGTTATGGCAAAGTGCGCAAGTCGAGGAAGCCACATGGGAAGCGAAAAATGAAATGAAAGAAAAATATCCCCATTTATTTGAACACGTCTAGTAGTGATCGTGAGAATCGCTATCTCTAAGTGGATACCCCTTTGTGTTTGATCTTGTGTAAAAGCATCTCACTCTCCTGATCTTCCTTGTTACTGTAACATCTCAAGTTGTGCCATATTTGTGTAACATCGTGATTATTTGGGTAATGTGCAGCTCTTTGAAGTAAACAAAAGTTATGTGCAATTTATGTGGTAATTGAATATATGCAAGTTGTGGTTTTAACTGAAGTATGTATAAGCATGTTGAAGTAAGTGAATTGTATATGATTTGATGGGATAACTGAATTATGTGCAAACTGTTGGAGTAAATGAAATTATGTGAAACTCATGTGATGGTTAAATGATTAATTTAAGTGTAGATTGGTAATGATTAATTGAAGTGTATATGGCATGTTGAAGTAATTGAATATATGCAAGTTGTTGAGGTAACAAGGTTATATACAAGTTGTTAGAATAATTGCATTATGTAGCATTTAATTGAAAATGTGTTTTGGGGGCTCTCTGACATGTAGATAGGCCTAATTATAGAGGAAACTCTAGCGAAATTTTCAGAAAATATCGAAGTTAG
Source organism: Nicotiana undulata (assembly GCA_005239495.1). NCBI lineage: Eukaryota > Viridiplantae > Streptophyta > Magnoliopsida > Solanales > Solanaceae > Nicotiana > Nicotiana undulata. The sequence goes on from ML243783.1 coordinate 13,944, forward strand.
TGAAAATTTGGGGGTTGGCATAATGTGTTTTCCAAAACCGAATGATTTACCGATCCTCATTCAAGTACGAATGATTTTAAGTGGGGGAGGATGTAAAGACCCGTAAAATTTCATGTCTCAAAATAATGACCGAATAGGTCCTCGTGTTGTATAAGTGTAGAAATTCTTAAAATGTACCTATTTTGAGTTAAAAGTACCCCGTAATTTGAAAGATAAAATTTTACAGGAATTGTGCGTTATGCGACGCACTATGCGATCGCATAACAGGTATGCGGACGGCATAGTGGTCGCATACCTTGGCAGAATGTTTCCAGTTTTGGCCAATTTTGAGGGCCATTATGCGACAGGAATGCGGACCGCATAGGAGGAATGAGATCACATTCCGTGTCGGGCTCCTAATTTCTAATTATAAAACCCAACCCCCTGTTCAATAAAATATCCCTCCCCTTCACTTTTAACAATTTTCTGACTAAGAATAGAGAGAGAAAAATAGAGTTCTTGAGAGAGAGGGTTTCTACATCACCCATTTGATTTTCCACAATCACTCAAGCCCGGAATCGAGTTATTGTCTTCTTCACTCAAAGAAGTAAGTCTTCACCCTATTTTCCCCACATTTCTCACATTTTGGTTGAGAATAAAGCACACATAGATTGGTTCTTAAAAATTAAAGTTTAAAACCTTGCATGCATGTTCATTTATTGTCATAATCTAGTAAAGGGAAGTGGGTTAGAGTAAATATTCACAAATAAGGGGTTGGTAATCCAAGGGGTCACATAGCATTCGATAAAATGCCTAAGCGAGCTCGAATTGTGTTCAAGATTCCCAATTCTAAGATGAATGTGTTACATTATGAATTAGATTGACGTTGCTTGACGGTCCGGTGATTTGTGGTAGAAATAAAAAAGGGGAAAATTCGACACAAGGTATGTATGGCTAACTTTAACCTTTGTGGAATCCTCTTGTTGGTGTCCGAGCATACGGTATGTGTACCTTGTTTGAGAATATACAAATTGACTGTCCTATTGTGTTGACGCGTAATATTTCACTCCCTGAATTTCTTGTTGACTACTATGCTAGTTGAGATTGTGATAAGTGGTTAGTTGTGCCTATTTTATTATGTGCAAAGCTCGTAAATGCTCGAGGGTATCGATATGAAAGTATGTGTTAATGAATAAAAGAATGTTAATGTGACCAAGCGTGGGAATGTATATGATGGCTAAAAATCGTGCGTGGTAAGTAATGAAAAAGGGTATTGTGAAATGATGTAATTGAGTTGAACGATTATGGAAACACCTTGTACATGAATTACTACTTGGTGAGAATCATTGTTCCTTGAGCCTGTATGGAGAATTGTTGATATGAACTTGTGTTCCTTGTAATGAAGATCCTTGTGATCTAACTGTTGGGATTGTTGTTATGAAATGTAATTGTCTGGTGGGATCGGGTTGCATGCCGCAACACGGAGTAATAAGGGTGGACGAGGTAATAAGTGTGAGAGAAGGTGATAAGGGTGGACGAGGTAATAAGGGTGGACAAGGTAATAAGGATGGAATGTGATCATATTGAAATGAGAATCTGTGAAACTCTTGAATATGGAGGTATTGAAAAGAGAATCTGTTAAACTCTTGATTTTTGTTGTTTCTATTTATGTGCAATGCTTGTTGGTTCTATTAACTGTCTCTTATCTGTGTATTGCTTGATTGTACTTGGGGTAAAGTTTGTTCATACATACTAGTACTATTCCACAGTACTAACGTCCCTTTTGCCAGGGGCGCTACATCTTTTATATAGATGTAGGCAGTTACATAACAGGTAGCTCAGCCCGCCGTTAGTGGTGCCTCCTCTTCATCTCTTCAGCAGTTGTGGTGAGCCCCTCTTCTCCTCGGGGCCGTGTGTGGATTATATCACCCTCTTTTGCTTATGTTCTACAGGTATAGCCGGGGCCTTGTTGCCGGCAAGTTATGTAAAACCCCTAGTATTCGTAGAGGCTCCATAGACATTATGTGGGTGTATATATGTATTTTTGGGTAGTAATTGTACGTATTTGGAAATCGTGATTCATGTTGGAAAGTTATGTATGTATTATGTATGTTTGGATATCAATCGTTGAAATGCTAAAAAAGGAAAAATGGAATTATGTTGTAAAATGTACTTTGAATCTAAACTCGACTAACTCACATAAAATAATGTATGTTATGAACGCGGGGTAATACGTTGGGTAGGAAAGGAAATCCAGGTCCGCTTGACTAGGTTCATCCGGTTACGCGCCGGTCTTGTCCCTCGATTTTGGGGCGTGACAAGACTAAATATTTTTCAATTTCTAAAGTCCAAATTTATAACGTTCGACTTGAAGCGTTGAAATGCCTCCGATCACCCGAAACTCAAATTAAACATATATATAAGATCAAAGTTATCATTCGATTCTTTCAAAACCATCAAACTACTAATCCGGGATCATTTACTCAACGGTGAAACTTTGGTCAACTCTCATATCTTAAAGCTTTCAAAATGAGACCCTCCTTCCAAAACTATCCCAAACGTCTCGTAAATCAAAACCAACCACACACACGAGTTATAAAACATTAAATAAAACTACTTGAAGTCTCGAATGACAAAACAAAGCGCTAGTACTCAAAAAGACTAGTCAGGTCATGACATAAATATGTTAAATTATCTTCTAAATTATTGAGTTAATAATCTCCGGTAAAACTTTATCTTTATGTTTTTATAGAAATGGTGTTTTATTGCATATTTTTAAATTATTTCTATGCTACTGAAACCTGCAATGAAGTTGCAGAGAAAGTGTTGATTAGCTCTGGTACAAGCATATTTTAGATAATTTCTATCACGTCATTTAGTGCTTGACAAAGTAAGTATTACTTCAGATTTTTTCCGCTCCCTTACATATGACACTGCATGTGAAGTTTCTGTTTATGAAATACATGTGTAGGGAAAAGTTGGTTTACATTAAACGATCAAATAATAATATGACATGTGGAACCAAAAGACAAGAAAGAGAGAATCAAGTATTAACCGGTACCGGGAACAACAACTGCAATTGACATCGGGTAAATCCTGAAGGGATCATGGTTAACGCGAGCGGATCAAGTATTTTCCATTGGATAAGGTTCAATAAAGAATATTCTCCCATTGGATAATGTTCAATGAAGAATATTCTCTAACATTAAATGGGCAACCGTTGCAGAGAATATGCTCTAACATCGGATAACATTCATAGCATGTCATTACATATTTATCAATGACTTCTTTATTATCATTTAAGTGGGGCTTGTTCCTAATATATTGTTTTACTAGGTATAGATATAAATAGAAGGTTCAACAGCCATTGAAACACTCGAGAAACCTTGGAACAACATTTGCTTTGTTTAATGTTTCGCTCTTAATTAAGCACTTTTATTTTGTCTTTGTCATTGCTTTATTTCTGTACTCGGATACATTGTGCTCACAGCTAGGCTTGTCTTCTTCTTCAATTTCTATTGCTAAATATTATCTTTATCTTATTTCTTTACAATTTTTTGATCATATCTGTTCACCTGTATATAAACCACGTAACAAATTTAAATGCATTATTTTGCGGGTAAATATTTTGGCGCCCACAGTAAGGCTTAGACAGTTGCATAATTATTTTGATCCTTACATTTATTACTAACGTGTTTGATTTTTCCTTAGAAAGAAACCATTAATGGAAGATAAAATTAGCAACACCCGTAACAAGGGGATGAAGCAACACCGGCTCGTGAAGGGTAGTACCCCCTATAAAATTAGCCCGTGTTCCCAAAATCCAAAACCAATACCAAAATTTGATGACCCATAACCCGTCGAGTCCACATATATGATTAGATTCCAAAACCTTGTCCAAATCAATACTCAAGTCCTCAAAATACACTCTCTTAAAGTGTAGACAAAACACCAATTTCCATCTAAAAATTCCATGTTTTGTGCGTTAATAATTCAGGTATATTATTGAAATATAATCACAAATAGGTATAAATCATTAACCCCAAATTCTTGCATAAAATATCCCCATGAAAAATTGTCCTTCTAGAAGCCTAGGGTTCAAAATCTGAAAAACGAGCTCAAAATCCCGAAATACATAACTTATAAGGTATGGCGAGGGGTACCCTAAGCTATCGTTACTGTAATGACCCGATTGGTTGTTTTGAGCATTTTCACTTCACTTCACTCCCCATTTCTCGGGCATGAATAGCCCCGTATTATGTATTACGACTTATGTAAATCGTCTGTTTTGGTTTTCATGATAATCAAAATAGATTTGGAAGAACAATTCTCAACTTGAAGCTTTAAACTTGAAAGGTTTGACCAAGTTTTGACTTTTTAGTATTCGATCTTGGATTTGGATTTTTATGATTTAGTTAGCTTCGTTAGGTAATTTTGGACTTGGGCGCGTGTCCGTAATGTGATTGGAGGTCCGTGGTAGAATTAGGCTTGAATTGGCAAAATTTGAAATTTGGTGTTTCTCGGTCGGCAGTAAAAATTTTGATATCGGGGTCGTAATGGAATTATGGAAGTTGGAATAGGTTCGTAGTGTCCTTTGTGACTTATGTGTAAAATTTGAGATCAATCTGACTTGATTTGATAGGTTTCGGCATCGAATATAGAAGTTGGAACTTCTTAGTTTCATTAAGCTTGAATTGGGGTGTAATCCACGGTTTTAGAATTGTTTGATGTAATTTGAGGCATTGATTAAGTTTCTGTCATATTATGGGACTTGTTATTATACTTGGTTGGGGTCCCATGAGACTCGGATAAGTTTTGGAAGAGTTTTTGGAAGATTTTGGCGTTTTGAGCATAAGCATGTAATGATCCAAAGGTCCATTTTTAGTTCTAGAGATCGAAATTTGATTTCGTGACTTCTTGGATTTTGACAATGAATTATAGGAGTGATCTGGAAAGTTTTGTCTAATTTCATCAAGTCGCGATTGAGTTTTTGACGCGAAACGTGAGTTAATTGTTTAACGAGATAAATGGGTATCACACTGAGCAAATGAGCTCCGAATTGAGTTTCGATTGAAGGAATATATTCGTATTATTATTTGAGACTCATAGGAACAAGAATCATCAAATTCCGAGTTCGTATGGTGGAGTTAGAGCCTTTTTAGTGAAAATAAATATTGTTGGTGCAGCAGGATATGGTGCGCACTTTTAGCGACCAGGTTTGGCACTTTTAGCAACCAGAATTGGGCTTTTAGCAACCACAATCGTGTTTTAGTGAGTTGTCTTGTTTTTTTAAGCTCATTTCCACATTTTTAGACGAAAAGAACGCGACTTGGGGCGATTTTTGAGCAAGAAGTCATGGGAAATCGTGAGGTAAGTCACTTGTGATCGTTTCTACTTCATAACATTGAATTATAATCGAATAATTCGACTAGATTACATGTTTTTTAGGTGTAAATTGGGGATTTGGACGTAGGGATTTGAAAATAAGATTTGAAGATTTGGAGGCCGAATTGTTATCGGAATTTAGTAATTTTGGTATGGTTGGACTCGTGGTTGAATGGGTTCTCGGATTTTGTGATTTTTATTGGATTTCGAGACGTGGGCCCGGGCGTCAGGTTTGGCCAATTTCAGGATTTTTGATGTAATTTGATTATTTTCGCGTGAGCTTTGTTTCTTTAGAGTATAGTGATGGTATGAATCTGATTTTGAATAGATTCGGGGCAATTTGAGGCCGAATCTAGTGGCAAGGGCTTGACAGAGTAGATTTTCATCCGGTTTGAGGTAAGTAATGACTGTAAATCTTGTCCTGAGGGTATGAAACCACGGACTTCACATTGTATCACTATTTTGGAGTGGCACACATACTAGGTGACGAGTGTGTGGCGTGCACTGTTGGGGGATTGTGACCTAGTCCGTCCCGTGAAAACTATTAAGTTGCGTAATTGATTCTAAATCATATGATATTTCATGTTTTAAGGATTATTACTATGTTTTGGGCAGAATGCCATATTTGGGCCTCGTGCCAAGTGTTTGAACCCCTTGGGGGATTTTACTGCTATTCCTCACTATGTTGACATATGATTTACACTCAGTCATTGTGATGACTCAAAAGGTCATCCAGTGTATATTTTGCTAAATCTGTGTTCTGAGGCCCTGAAAGCCTCCGTTAATCTCACATCGATATGCGTGCACAGACCGGGCATGTTGCCGAGAAGCTTTTATGTGAAAACTTGATGAAAATGGAATTTTATAATAATGAATGAAATAGAGTTGACTTTAGTCAAAAATTTTGGTAAGCGGACCCGGACACGTGATTTGACGGTCTCGGAGGATCCGTAGGAAAATATGGGACTCAGACGTATGCCCGGAATCAAATTCCGAGGTCCCAAGCCCGAGAAATGAATTTTTAAAGAAAATTGTTTTCTGAAAATAATAAAAGGTTTTTGAAAATGATAATTGAGGTAAAAATTGTGTTACCGGGCCCGTATTATGGTTCCGGAGCCCGGAACAGGTTTAATATATGTCATGTGACTTATCTGTGAAATTTGGTGTAAAACGAACTTGAAACGACGTGTTTTGGATAAAAATCAGAATAATTAAGCTTTATGAAGTTTTAAGGAATTTCTATGAGTTTTGAGGTTTAATTCATTGATTTTGATGATATTTTGGTGAATTAAAAGCTTGAATAAGTTCGTAGGATGTTTTGGGAGTCGTGTGTGTTTTTGGTTTTGAGAACCGAGGGCTCGGGTGTGTTTCGGGTAGCTAACAGGGTGTAAAAGAGTCAAAAATCTGGTGTAATACTCAGTTTCTGGTGTCTGATGTTTCCTTCACTATAATCGCAGCCATTGATTCGCGATCGCATAGGCTTAGGTGAAGGGGTAGCTGGGTTGCACTATGTGATCGCATTTCGTCCTCCGCGATCGCATAGTGTGTTAGTGGAGTCAGGTGGGGGCTGGGTAGTATCTCTCTGCGATCGCGTAGTTTCGTCTGCTATCGAAGACGCCTGGCCCGTTCTCTTTCGCGATCGCACCCCTTTGTTCCGCGATCGCATAATAGTAAAACTTCATGCTCTACGATCGCAGCCCCTCTTCTGCGATCGCAGAGAACAAAATCGCCCAGTTATTTTCTTAAGTCAAAACAAAATGTTATTTCGGGATTTCCACTTCTTCTTCAATTCCTTCTTCTCCAATACCCCATTGATGACCCCTAAGCTATTCTACCTCCATAACCTTTTGGGTAAGTGTTTCTAACTTCAATTCCTTCCACTTCTCTTCCCTAATCACTAGAATCTAGGCCTAAAATCCTAAAATCAAGTAGAAATTAGGGGTTTTGGGTGGAGTTAGGTTTTTGGGAATTTTTGGAAATTCAACCCCAATTTGGGGTCGGATTTCGAAATAAATTATATATTTGAACTCGTGGGGGTATGGGTAATTTGGTTTTGGTCCGGGCTTCGTGTTTGGACCAAGCAGGCCCGGGGTCGAATTTTGAAAATTTTGGAAGAATGCTAGGAATTGTGTATTTAGGCTATGGGATTGTATTAATAGATATTATCGTTTCGGAGTCGGATTCGAGAGGAAAGGTGGTATTAGAGGCTTGAATTGCATTTTTGGACCGAGGTAAGTGTCTTGCCAAACTTTGGTGAGGGAATAGGTATTGTGCTCTATGTGTTATGTGTTTATCATGTTCAATGCATAGGTAAGGTGACGAGTACCTATGCATTGTGTGTCAATGTATTTGCGTGAGTCCATTTTTTCTTAATTCCTTGTTATTGCCTCAATGATTATCGTGTTATGAAGTAGTTCTTTTGGGAAGTTATGTCCTCATAAGGAATTGATTATAGCTGAGCCCCTTGTCGGGCAAATGTGTTTGACTTTGGTTGTTATTCCCCGTGCCGGGTGGTGGTGAATTGAATTCCGGTAATTGATTTTCCTTGCCAAGTTTGTGATTTGTTGTTGATATTACTTGGGTGAGGAAGAGAGTAAAGCACGAAGGGTGATGCCGTGTCATTCATTCATATCACTCATTATTATTTATCGCAATGTGAGGAAGAGAGTAAAGAACGAAGAGTGATGCCGTGCCATTCATTCATATCATTTATTATTTATTTGTCGCAATGTGAGGAAGAGAGTAAATCACGAAGGGTGATGCCGTGACATTCATTCATATCACTCATTATTTATTTATTGCAATGTGAGGAAGAGAGTAAAGCACGAAGGGTGATGTCGTGCCATTCATTAATATCATTGCTTTGCTTATATTTGCACAGTGAGGAAGAGATTAAAGCATGAAGGGTGATGCCGTGCCATTCATTTCATTTATTATTGCAAGCACTTCATATATATTTACATATTGTATAGTGAGGACGAGAGTAAAGCACGAAGGGTGATGCCGTTCCATTCATTTATCTGCTTATTTATTGTATTCAACATCTCATTTTGCTAATTACCTGTTGCTCCCTTACTTGTCCCCGTATCCCTTGCTTACCTGTTAAATAATTGCCACTTCTTTGCTATATTTTTGGTAGAACTGTACAGGTAGATTAACGTCGTCGTGTCTAGCCTCGCCACTACTTCGGCCGGGGTTAGGCTAGGCACTTGCTCACTACATGGGGTCGGTTGTACTGATGCTACACCTACACTTCTCTATGTTGTGCATATCCGGCAGCCGGACCCGGTGGAGACTGATTGAGGGAGCATCCTTCAGTCCAATTAAGAGATTACAAGGTAGATCAGCAGACGTTTGTGGGCCTTGGCGTCTCCTCTATCCTTATCTTTCTATTCTTTCTTATTTTCTTAGTTCTCAGATAATTCATGTATTATTTCTTCAGACTTTGTATTTAGTAACCTCTTAGTCAGTTCGTGAGTTAGTGACTCCAGGTGCTGGGATATTGTAAATGAATCGTATTATTAGTGTTTTGAGTTATTTTCAGAATTTATCTGCTTGCGCATTTGAAAAAGGAATATTAGATGCTTTACTTAATTCTGCATTTTTAATGTTAGTACGTTAATGATATTGTATATGTTGGCTTGTCTAGCGGGTTCAACGTTAGACGCAGTCATGGCCCAATGGTGGGATTTCGGGTCGTGACAGTCATATTATGTTTAACTGATTTCGAAACTCAGTCTTATTTACACTATTTTGAGATATAAAATGATATTTTGGGTCGAGTACCCCATTTTACTTATAGCCCGAGCGGCTTTATGAGAGGTTTCTGATTGAGTGAGGCTGATGGCTTATGTTGTGAGGATACTATGGGATCGGGTTATGCACCGCAACATGTTATATTGTTTACGATGACATAGTGAGGCCGAGGTCCTGATTTGTGAGGATATGATATGGGATCGGGCTGCATGTCACAACATGTTATTGATAGGCCGAGTGCCAGAGTGATTGATGTCATGATTTGGCTTGTTATAGCGCTTCGGCTGAAGGATCCCCTTCAAAGTATGTACAACCCCAATGAGCGCATGTACCTACTGAGTGCGAGTGCCGAGTGACGAGTGATTGGGAGGCATGAGTGATTGTGAGGTTTCCCGAGGGGCTGATACCGAGTGATTGTGAGGCATGCTGAGTGACTCATTTTGAGTGATGATATGCCCGAGGGGCGATTTATGATGCCCGAGAAGTTATTTATTATTTCTATCATTTCTATATTAAATTATCTTGATTTCTATGGAAACTGTTGAAAGGTACATTTTCAAAGGAAATTTCACTAAAATCGACTTTCAAGTATTGCAAATTGTCGTATCTATGAGTTTTGAAAGAAGAATTCTATTTACTGTGGACTTATGACTTGTTTATGTGTTTCGTAGTTCTCAAACATTATTTACTTTGATTACTACTGAGTTGGCGTACTCACATTACTCCATGCACCTTGTGTTATGATTCAGGTTCTAGGGCAGAGTGAGTTGTTTACCTGGCTAAAGGATTTCTCAGAGATATGCGAGGTAGTTGTACGCATCCGCATCCCTGCTTTCTCCCTCTTATTATTATAAAGTTTATGTTCCAGACTTGTATATTTTATTAGATGTTTATGACCAGTGAATCCGGGATCTTGGAGTTGTATTTAACATTCGGCGTAGCTTTATCTTTTTTTTTTTTTAAATTGATTAAACGAAACCTTTATTTATTATCAGTTTAGTAATGATATAAATGAAAGATTTTGTACGTTTTGAGTGTTAATTTGGCTAGCCTACTTGCACGATAGGCGCCATCACGACTAGTTTAGATTTGGGGTCGAGACAGTTGTGGAGCCCCCGCGATGGCGAAACACAAACTGCGACTTGCCAAGTTGTCCCTATTTGCGAACGCGAATCTTCAGTCTCGAACGCGATCTCACAATTTCCAAACACTACATGAACTTGTACACATCCCCACGAATGCGACCAAAAAATATCCAAGCGCCAATCCCTCTGCACGAACACGACAACTTCCACGTGAATGCGATGACCTCCATGCCCTTACCCACACGAAAGTGATCCATCTAACACGGACGCAATTCACAAAGTGTCTATTGAATGCTAGGCATAATTAGTATTAGGACCTCAAAATAATCTCTTTTCATCATATTGACGAGCGCAAACCACAAACTTAAATTGTGCTCGCTAGTCAAAGATAGTATAGTATAATATCTTGTCTACATGGATTGGAGTTAAACAGTATTATCGTTGGTTGTACCTTGATTTCTATACAAGATGATCAAGTTTTGAGATTTATGTGATTAATACTAAAATTAACTAAGAATCTAGAGCTAATTGACTAATGACAGTCGAAGCAATGAATAATCAAAGAAAGATATCAATGGGATAAGATAGGGTTTTGATAGGAAATGTGCAAGATAATTGTCTGGGATTTAACTGCAGATATGTCACTTCTAATGGTCAAGTGAGTCTCTCGATTTCCCTCAATTATTAGTTCATTGTTTAGTTGGAACTCCCCTCTCGATTGAGTCTCAACCTCACAAGATAAACCAATTTATGTTTTGTGAAGTTATGCAAGAATGCGTAGTCGATTGGTCTTTAGGAGAACCTCTCCCGATTATCCTCCTAACTAGGTTTAATTAATGATTTAACTAGCCTCTTTGTATTTCTAAAAAGAATTAATGAACTCAACCAACAAGGTAATGCGGAGATACAACAAGTTATGCCTCTCTCGATTACATGAACAAGTGAATATAAATGCAACGATTAAATCATCCAAAAATGCTTCAATACATAAAACTAGAGTTATAATCCACAAACAAATATCAATACAACAAATTCATAAAACCCTAAAGGAAGATACTCCATAGACATGGAGTAATTCATCACAAAAATGATAAAAAGATGGGAAAAGATAAATTCAATAAAAACTCGAGTCCTGAGTGAGGAATGAACGATGAACTCCTTATGCTTTTTCTCCTCCAACTCTTCCTTAGCCTCCCTCCTTAGGTCGATTATGTGTCAAACGTTTAGAAAATAACGTTTTCCCATGTATTTATATCAAGTAGGGTGGGGCCTAGACAAAATCTCCTTTCCTAGCCGAAATATGACATCTACTCTATAAAAATTACACAGGCGCGCCCCACGGGGCGACGCACCATGCGGGGCACGAGTGGGGATATTCATAGAGCTCAACAATTGAACAGGCAGAAAAATACATTGCTTCCGTACTATGCCTCGTACCCTGCGTCACAATAGTTCAAATTTCTCAGAGTACGACTCAAATCTTGCGTTTTGACTTCCAGACTTTGTCCATGATCCCCGAAAATGATCCCGACTTAATCCCTTGGGATTTTACTCTGAATTCAAAGCTCCAATAGCTCGAATTATCTCTACAACACCTACATCACTCGAAATCTCTTTTACAAGGCATAAAACACACAAAAAGTGCAAAACACTACCAACTAAAGATCAAAACAACTAAAGTGTAGTGAATTAGAGTGAAATAAGAAACTAAAATACGTAATAATAACCTACCATCAACACCCCGCACTTAAACCATTGCTCTTCCTCGAGCAATCAAACTACACTTCACATATACACGACCTTTTCAACGACTATCAGAACTCATCGCAATTTGACCCAAAAGATTAAGTATAATAGCGTAACATCCAAGCCTCAAATTTGACCCAAAAGCACCACTGTCACGACCCAAAGACCACTAATCGTGATGGCACCTAACCGAACACGCTAGGTAAGCCAACTAATAAATATCCAATTCCATTACTATTAATATGACAATTAAATAAAAGGAATCATCCAAATCTCATACATTCCCCAAGGATGGGTAGTACAAATCATGAGCTTGTAAGAATAGACTTTACAAAGCAGAAATGAAATAAATACATAGTGTGTTTGAAAAGTACATAAAGGGAACTTTATAATCTAAGGCTACCCCGAATAACAGAGGCAACTGCAACAGGGATGCGAGTACATCTTCTAATTCAGCAACCATCTAACATAACAACAACATCACCCAACATCTGCACGCAATGTGCAGATGTATAGTATCTGTACAACTTACCCCATGTAATGAGTAAGTAACAAAACTAACCTTAGGTTGAAAGAAGTGACGTGCTATCACGAGGTCGGGTCCAATATCGGTATTCTACAACAGTTCAAAATAGTGCTCTACTCGTTTATAGTTCCAGAAAATGGTCTGAAGTAAAAGTGCTCAGCTTGTTTACAGTTCCAAAAAAGGGTCATACTTTCAACTGTCTTAGCGAGAAAATCCAAATCCTTTGCCGAAAATGCAAAAAATACGAATAATTTTGAAAACTATAATTTTTCCAAAATCCTTTCAACAATGAGTAAGAATTTCATTTTCTTTCTAGATAACAAGTATAAAATCCCTCTCTGTGCCCACATATTAATGTATAATGAGTCACGAATGACATGAAACCATATAGCATGAGGAATAATGCATCTTTGTGCATGTATGCCATGTACCAAGTGGTGGAGCGTGATGAGTTGAAAGTGTGAGACAGTGAGATTGAGTACTCTGAGAGTGTGAGTACATGATTCATCTCTAAGATACATGGAATTGTATCTTAGAGATGAATCATGTACTCACACTCTCAGAGTACTCAATCTCACTGTATCATACTTTCAACTCATCACGCTCCACCACTCGGTACTGTGTATGGCCCATACGGCCCCGGGAAGATCCATCCCGAAATATATACATCACTGACCATCGGTCACCCAGTACCGAAGAAAAATCCAATTCGGCCCCATGGAGAAGATCCATCTCCAGGTATATAAAATGATTCGGACAAGATCCATGTCCAGGGAAGATCTATCCCTCAATATAATCAATCGCGCTCACTAGGGATTTACCGACTCCGGAGAGGCTCCTACAGCCCAAGCGCTATCATAAGCCAAATACATGCATAAATCAATATGACATGTTGCGGCGTGCAACACGATACCATAGGTGTCACTCACAATCAGGCTCTCAGCCTCATTCAGTCATCAATCTCTCCAGTATCACTTACGGGCTCACAATGTCATGAAACTAGCCCGACAACAATGATATGATGTATTTATAATCAACAACTGATACTGAGATATGATATGAATGCATGAATATGACTGAGTACAAAATATCAATAAAATCAGTGGGATGACAACGCGAAATGACCACTATGGGTCCAAACAACATCAGCATAAAGCATAAACATGATATTTAACATGATTCACAGCTCAGTTACTTTATCACATGGTGAAAACACAAATATCAATAAAATAGGGCCACGATACATTGCCATGGGAACAACATAGTCCAAATTCACAGGGTTCACGCCCACACGCCCGTCACCAAGCATGTGCGTCACCTCAATACCAATCACGTAACACATATTGCAGGGTTTCATAACCTCAATAGTAAATTTAGAAGAGTTACTTGCCTCAAACGAGCCAATGCCAATGTTGAGCAAGCCAACCGATTCTCCAAAGATGCCATCACGCGCATTCCAACCTCCGAACGACTCGAAACTAACCAACAACAAATTCAAACACATCAAACAATACTAAAGGAACCAATCCCGATCGTAAAAGATGAAATCTTGAATCAAAACCCAAAATCGACCAAAATAGCCAAGCCTGGGCCTGCACCTCAAAACCTGACAAAACTCACAAAATCCAACAACCCATTCAATTACGAGTCCATCTGTACTTATTTCACTCCATTTCGACTCCAAATCGATGTGCAAAACTCAAAAAATCATATTATTAAATTTTAGGCCAATACCCCCGATTTCCTCTTTAAATTCACCAACCAATTTTTAAAAATGAAGATGGATTCATGAGGTATAATCAAAACAGAGTAGAGAGCACTTACCCAAATCCCTCTAATTAAATTTGCTTTAAGAATTGCCTTGATTTAAGCTTGGAAACGCCAAAATGAAGCCAAAATCGCGAACCCTTGTATTTATCATTCTACCTAGCGCTTCCGCATTTGCGGTAAAATTGTCGCATATGGAACCACCGCATGCGGTCAAATCTTTGCTTCTGCGGCCACACTCACCAGCAGACCGCTTGCACTTGCGAAACAATTTCCTCTCCTGCGCTCTCGCAGATACGACTTTTCTCCACTTTTGCGATGACCTCCAGTCAAGACTTCGTGCGCTTCTGCGACCAGTTGTCCACATCTGCGCCAATACTTCTGCAGATGCGGAAAAACCAGAACCAGCAATAATACACTTTAGCCAAAATTCCGAAAATGCTCCGAAATTAATCTGAGACACACCCAAGCCCCCCCCCCCCCCCCCCCCCCCCACCCCGGGACCCCGTCCAAGCATACCGACAAGTCCCAAAACATAACACGGACCTACTCGAGGCCTCAAAACACACATAATAGAATCGAAATGACGAATCACACAAAAATTCAAAATCATTGAACTTTGAAACTTCAACTTCGAAATCGATGCTGAAACCCATCAAATTACATCTGATTGACTTCAAATTTTGAACACAGGTCACATTTGCCATTATGGACCATCTCCAATATCCGAAATCGGAATCCGACACCGATATCGAAAAGTCCACTCCCGATAAAACTTTCAAGAAATTTAACTTTAGTAGTTTAAGACAAATTCCTCTATGGACCTCCAAATCATGATCCGGGCGCACTCCTAAGTCCAAAATCACCCAATGAAGCTAACGGAACCATCAGAAAGCTAATATGAGGTCAATTACTAAAAGCCAAACTTTGTCAAACCTTTCCAATTTTGAAGCTTCTAGCTGAAAATCATTCTTCTAAATCATTTCCGGATTAACCTCAAAACCAAAACAAACGTTTCACATAAGTCATAATACATCACATGGAGCTACTCATGCCCTCAGACACGGAACACACGTATCACCATATCTTATCCCAACTCCACCGCCAGAATGTCTAGCACTTCTCCAATACACGATCAAACCATAAGGAATACCTCTATAATCCTTCTATGCCACAAAGCAGAAGGTGAGTATCATCAGTCGATCAACTAGGAGAGTGTTGCAATACCAATGAAGTATTCATAAATCAAAACACATTGCACCTTCTGAAATGTATACTCTCATCATCCATACAAAATAGTAATGTCTTTTACCTAGTAATCTGAAACCGTCCCTGCTGCCCACGAATTTCATGACCTTACATTCAAATCATAATTGTGACCTAGTATGTGCAAATCTCAATCCCACACAACACATCACATCTAGCATGACATCATATGTAAAAATACAAAGACTTCATAGTCCACCCCGAGTCACAAGAAACTACATACTCAATTAGCTAAGAACTTTCCATTTGATCCCATCCAGGAGGAAAAATCACAATACGGAACGTGCCCCACAAGTAGGAAACATACATCTTAAACCATGGTAGAGACCATCAAGAACTCACTGAACCCCATTTGCACTTACCAAACCGTCAGGACTGAATCCCTCTAACTCAACCAAGCTATGCAGGTCGCCAAAACACAAGACCATTGCCACGAATCACATGTAGAAACTAACCACATCATAAGCACCCAAAGAACCGATCTTACCCATTACCATGCCGATCCAACCTACTACCAAGCTGTCATTCTTCTCCAAATTCCTTCTAAATTACCTTCAAATTGATTCTTCTCCTCGCCATAATACCACAATCCTCAACCAAAACTCACCACACAAGGCCATATCATAAAACCACATCGCCCTAAGGCTCATAAGTTGCTGAATGCTCTCTTAAGCACCCCAAAAATACCATAACCGAGATGCCCACTCTGAAGAGACCTTCTATGAATTTAAAGTTTTTTATTTATTTATTTAGTTTACCTTCCTGATACTGAATGTGGATACCATAACGATATAGAAATATTGCCAGCCTCGATATAATCCAATGAAAAATCTTTGATCCTAGCCATATACAAATCTTGAAAACATCCAATTGCTACCTTCAATCTTGAATCCATTTGGACCATTTGCAAGAGCCTTGCACTCTCCTCAATTCTAAACTAAACTGACCAAATAGACCGAATGACCTGTGCCCCATTAGCCCAACAACAACAAATGAAGTAATCTATACTCCTAAACAACCAAGCAATTCCTACTCCATCCACACTACAACCTTCCAGACTAACCACTCAATCATATCACGACCCCATATACCCATTGAGTATAATAGAACACGTATCAAGAAATTTCATTACTCGAGTCATTCTCAAACTCCACCTATGGAAGCCATAACTGATTCACTAGTTTACCTCAAACCGAAACCACTACAACACATAATCGTGCAACCAACTCGTCGATAATAGACTCCCCCACTTGGCTCAAACCCATAGATCAAAACACATAATAACTCACAATTCCCATACTCTATTACTGCCATAATACCCACAGTCAAATTCAAGTAAGTCCTTCCTCAACTCTTGTAACGCAAACCATCTAATACATCAAATTATCTGCAAATCTCGTATTCACCATTGTAATAGTCAAGCCAATTTCCACAAGCGATCTAAACTTAAATGCAACATATATCATTCACTAGTAAAAGGGAACTCGCTACAAAACAACATAAGGATCACACAACCTCAAGACACCCCGTAGGAGATAACCCCATTTGCTTAGCCTCAAACGGATATCTCTCTATTCTCTTCCATAATCAGAACTATTACGCAATCACTTTATCTCCCTGAGACTGAACTCATAATACAACATAAAGATCTACTTCACTCTACAACTAAACTACACGAGAGGTCCTTCAACACACCCATAACTCGAGGCCATACACCAAATCTAGATAGAAGTCAAACACCTTATAGTACTTGCTACATCTCCAGTAAACTCTTCTTGGCACATTCGAATAATCTGAACATATCTCGCAATCAAATCATACTCACCACATAGTCATCCTGTCAAAATACCACCAATAAGGACACCAAAGGACATATAAGTCCCAAAGGCATGTGCTCACACATTCAAAATCTCCGTACTTAAGCAACAGACAAAACCCGACCTCAAGTCCTCAAGACTGGACCATTGTCAACATGCCAAAACCACATATCGCACCTCAACCATGGAATCACAAGCAGTCAATGCACAGATGATACCGAGTGCTCATGTGCGCATACGAATGCGTGGAAGGAATTCAAGGAGTTACGCTTCAAGCTGAATCAATGTCGCATGATAAGGAAAGAAAGATGGGAAGTATATCCAAAATTTAATGTATCCTCTTGAAGATAAGTATAGAAGTCATCATACCGATCCGCAAGACTCTACTAGACACTTGCTCATGACTTGTAGAACCTATGAACCTAGGGCTCTGATACCGATCTGTCACGACCCAAAACCCACTAGTCGTGATGGCACCTAACCCAACCCGCTAGGTAAGCCAAGTAGTAACTATCCAATTCCACTAATATTAATAATACAAATAAATAAAGGAATCATCTAAATCTCATACATTCCCCAAGAACATGTATTACAAATCATGAGCTTCTAAGAATAGAGTATACAAAGTGGGAATGAAATAAATAGATAGTCTGTATGAAAAGTACATAAACAAAACTTTATAATCTAAGGCTACCCCGAAAAACAAATGCAGCTGCAACAGGGATGCGGGTTGTTGGGACCAAAGACATACACAGGTATACGTGGTCGTCAAGTAATAAAGTGACTCGAATGTCAGATGTCGAACCCACAGAGACTTAGATTAACCATTAACTAGGAAAACTAAAATCAATTAAATGTCAAAGATAATAAAAAATTTAACTTCTCTATTACAACTACTATTGCAAAATCTAAACACGTAGCCAAGGGAGATATAGATTCCAGAGTTGTGGTCGGTTTATCAATCCTATCAAGTTCGTAACTACACCTGTTAATCTGAATTATCTATGATTTCTAGTTAATTGGACCGTGTATATAAATAGCATGTTCCCACAATACTATTTGTCTATCCATAATATATCAACCCTATATTTCTATGGTCTTGAATCTATCATGAACGAATATAATAGGGTATTCAACTAAGCAAGACTGTTAGGTATATCTCTATCCTAACTGCAAAATATTTTGCCGAGCCACTGGTTCAGAAACAAGCTCTCTCCAATTCTACTCTATTCTAAACACGACTTTCCCAAGCATAGCATAGATAGTAAATAGAACTCAATTGCTGGCCAAATAATTAAGCAATAATCCACAGAATTTAAGAAACAACCAAAGATTATAACTCAAATTAACGGTTATATAATTAATAAACTTCAATATTCATGACAACCACAACCCTAGAACATGGTGTTTAGCTCCACATATGCATGGTAGCAAAACAACAAATAATCAAGAAATAGTAAAGATTACTAAGTTTAATGGAAGTAAGATGGAATCTGATGAATTCTGGCCTTTACGGCGGCTCTGTGCTATCCCTCCGTCTAATCTTGATCTCCCCAAAAGTAGTGTTTTAGGTCTATTTATATATGTAGAAAAAGTCCTAAACGTGTAGGTCAAGTCCTAGTAAAACCAGGAGACAAAATAAAGCTTCAAAACTCGGACTAGACCTCGCCCTAGGACTGGCGTCACCAGGATAACGCCTGGTTAAGATGGCCTTTGCCTGGCCACTCCAACCTAACCCTAACTTCAACCTGGCCTAGCCTCGCCAGCCTAACGCCATCTTCAACCTGGGTTTTTCCTGGCTTCTCCTTTTCACTATTCTCGAGCACACTTTCAACATTTATGTATCCCTTTTGTTCTACTTTCATCTTCAATTCACCTACACATAAAATAGACTCCATTACGCGCAAATAAAGTGTAATTTATCATTAAAGCATGTAAAATTCAAGGCACATAATGTACGAAATAATGGAATTATAGCCCCACATCACGGGTACATATTCAAATCCAGCGACCATCGAACACAACATCCAACATCTGTACGCAATGTGAAAAAGTGTAGTATCAGTACAACTGACCCCATGTACTGAGTAAGTAACAAACCTAACCTTAGGTTGAAAGTAGTGACGTGTTATCACAAGGTCGAGTCCAATACCGGTATTTTACAACAGTTCACAACAACATTATACAAGTAATAAAAGGTATCTCTAAAGTAAAAGTGCTCAGCTCGTTTACAGTTCCAGAAAATGGTCATCCTTTCAAGTGTCTCAGGAGAAAATCCAATTCCTTCGCTGAAGATGCCAAAAATTATGAGTAAGTTTGAAAACTGAAATTTTGTCCAAAACTCTTTCAACAATGAGTAAGAAGTTTCATTTTCTTTCCAGATAACACGTATAAAATCCCTCTCTATGCTCACATATCGATGTATAATGATTCATGAATGACATGAAACCATATAGCATGAGGAAAAATGTATCTCTATGCATGTATGTCATGTGTGCATGCAATTCCATGTATCTTAGAGATGAATCATGTACTCACACTCTCAGAGTACTCAATCTCACTGTCTCACACTTTCAACTCATCACGCTCAACCACGCGGTACTGTATAGCGGCCCAGGGAAGATCCATCCCGGAATATATACATCACTGACCATCGGTCATCTAGTACCGAGGACAAAACCAATCCGGCCCCACGGAAAAGATCCATATCCATGTATATAAAATGGTTTGGACAAGATCCATGTCCAGGGAAGATCCATCCCTCAATATAATCAGCCACACTCACTGGGGTGAACATACTCCGGAGGGGCTCTTACAGCCCAAGCGCTATCATAAGCCAGATCCACCTATAAATCAATATAACATGATGCGGCGTACAACCCGATCCTATAACTATCACTCACAATAAGGCTCTCAGCCTCACCTAGTCATCAATAACTAGACCGACAACAATGATATGATGTATTAATAGTCAATAACTGAGACTGAGATATGATATGAATGCATGAATATGTCTGAGTACGAAATATCAATGAAATCAGTGAGATGACAGCAAGAAATGACCACTATGGGTTCCAATTAACATCATCATAAAGCACAAACATGATATTTAACATGATTGACATCTCAGTTACATTATCACATGGTGAAAACACAAATATCAAAAAAATAGGGCCACTATACAGTGCCATGGGAACAACAGAGTCCAAATTCACTAGGTGCATGCCCACACGCCCGTCATCTAGCATGCGCGTCACCTCAATACCAATCACATAACAAGTATTGCGGGGTTTCATACCCTCAGCACTAAGTTTTGAAAAGTTACTTACCTCGAACGAGCCAATGCCAATGCCGAGCAAGCCAAGCGATTCTCCAAGGATGCCATCCAGCGCGTTCCGACCTCCGAATGGCTCGAAACTAACCAACAATAAATTTAATTACATCAAATAATGCTAAAGGAAACAAACCCGATCGTAAAAGATCAAATCTTGAATAAAAATTCGAAATCAGCCCAAAAAGCCCAACCTGGGCCCGTACCTCGGAACCCGACAAAATCACAAAATCCGACAACCTATTCAATTACGATTCCATCCATACAAATTTCACTCAAATGCGACTCCAAATCGACGTTCAAAACTCAAAAATTCATATTATGAAACATTAGGCCAAAACCCTCGATTTCCTATTTAAATTCACAACTAATTGCTAAAAATGAAGATGGATTCATGAGATATAATTAAAACTGAGTAGAGAACACTTACCCCTATCCTTGTGATGAAATTTGCTTTAAGAATCGCCTCAATCCGAGATTGGAAATGTTAAAATGAAGCAAAAATTGAGAACCCTTGTATTTATTATTCTGCTCAGCGTTTCTGCATTTGCAGTCAATTTGTCGCATCTGCGAACATCGCACCTATGGTCAAATCTTCGTTTCTACGACCACACTCACATGCCGACCCCTTGCACATGCGGAACAATTTTCGCTCTTGCCCGCTTGCAGGTGCGACTTTCCTCCGCATGTGCAATGACCTCCAGCCAAGAGTTCTTGCGCTTCTGCCACCAGTTGTTCGCATCTGCGCCCATACTTCCATAGACGCGGAAACACCAGAACCACCAATAATACACTTTAGCTAAAATTTCCAAAATCCTTCAAAATCAATCTGAGACACGCCCGAGCCCCCTCGGGACCCCGTCCAAGCGTACCAACAAGTCCCATAAGATAACACAGACCTACTTGAGGCCTCAAAACAAACATAACAACATCGAAACGAGGAATCACACCTACATTCGAAATCATTGAACTTTGAAACATCAACATCCGCAACCGATGCCGAAACCATCAAATCACGTCCGATTAACCTCAAATTTTGCACACAACTCACATTTGACATTAGCAACCTATTCCAATGTTTGGAATTGGTATCCGACCCCGATATCAAAAAGTCCACTCTCGGTCAAACTATCCAATAATTCTAACTTTTGCCATTTCAAGCTAAATTCCACTACGGACCTCCAAATCATGACCCAGATGAGCTCCCCAGTCCAAAATCACCCAACGAAGCTAACAGAACCATCACAAATCCAATCCGAGGTCAATTAATAAAAGTCAAACTTGGTTAAATCTTTCCAAAATTTGAAGCTTCTAGCTTAGAATCATTGTTCTAAATCAATTCTGAATAACCTGAAAACCAAAACAGACGTTTCACATAAGTCATAATACATCACATGGAGCTACTCATGCTCTCAAACAACCGAGCGAAGTGCAAATGCTTAAAATGACCGGCCAGGTTGTTACAACCAGACATCATTTATAACCCGCTCACTTACTCTAGCATAGAGGTCAAGAATTATATTTCATTCGTGAATCAAGTGCCCTTAGACAATAGTAGAGATTAGTTCTACACACAATAGAAATTAAGAACAATTAGGAACTCAAGATAATGAATTCACTCACTCTCAGAAATAATATTAATATGCCACAAAATACATACCATAGGCTTGACCGTAGTGTACGACGCTACTAATTGAGCTCATTCAGTCAAGGATCAAGAAGGACATTATTTGCTTGTAATGTAGGCTTCAAGACGGGTAGGATACATTTAGATATAATAGTGGCTACACCTCCCTAAGTACTTTTATACATGCATTTCATTGTTCAAAACCCCACACTTATGTTAAACCATAAATCCACCTTCACATCAATATGTATTAACTCCCTACTTCTTTAAGAACAATAACATCAAGAGTCACCACTATCAAAAAATATTTTGCACAACAATGAAACTATATTTTTTTCTTTTCTTCTTCAATTCAAGTGACTCTTACTTTTTTTAAACCAATGAATCTATCTCCTTATTTCATTAGTTCCTTGTAAAGCCAAACCAACCACCCCACGCTTTAACTTTTGCAAAGTTCATAACAATTTCAAGCACCCATGAAAGGTAAAAAGGTTAAAATAGATGGGAAATTCTAACAAATGAGTAAGGCTTGCAATGTGGTTGCCAAAGATACATGATTACATGCTTAAAGGAGGTAACTAGGATACATAACAAATAGGTGGGTAATAAAATGTATTTGGCACAACTCGAAATGCCTATATCACTTCCAAGACTAAATAAAACTACTATTTTGCTTTGCAAACACATGGGGCAAGTTCTAGAAATCAAATGCTATGCACAGAATACACAAAAGCTCACACACACATGGCACATACTCACTCAGGATCAGACACATCAAGACACTTTAGTCAAAGCAGTTAAGCATAGTGAAGATCATACAATTTAAGGTACTTATACAAGAGCCAAAAATTTAGCCTAAGTGTCACAACTAACACACTCACTATTCTCAAGGTATAATAAAGTCAAGATATATTGCTCTTAATTAAAATACTAGCACAAGGTTTCCTACTTCTAAAAAAGAAATTACAACTACCTACACCCGGTTCAAACAAGACCATTGGAAAAGAACCACGACAAAAGAAAAACCAAGGGGGAATTATTACACTACCTACAAAAGAAAATCTTTTTTGTCTTTTTTCTTTTGACTTTAATCCCTCAAGAAACTCATCGATGATATCCATTGTTGGGAAAATAAAAAATTTTAAATTTTTTATGGTTGTTAAATTTTTATCTATCTCTAACTACTACAACTAAAAAAAAGAAAAACTAAAATACATACATAAGAATATTCCCACCCCTCACTTTAAATTGTGGCAGATCCCAATGACACACTGTATACGGTCAAAATCGGGAGTGGCCGATTTTGAGTTTTCTACGACATTCCGAGCCTGGTCTCGATAGGATCAATGCAAAATCTGATGATCAACCCCGAGGTGAATTCCTCGAGGAGCGACATCGAGGGATCAATGTACCTCGAGACATATTAATGATCAGATCCATTCATGAAAAGGCGCGGGACTCCCAAAAGTCGCATGGTTAAAGCTGACGACACCTGCAAAAATAGTACAAGTCAGTACCAGACCATTAAATAGTTGTACATGCTATTCGTTTTAACAATTGCACATGTACTACGTTGGGATTCCCCCTCCTATACGAAGGGGACCCTTGTCATTTTCTGGGCGCATGATATTCAATACAACAAGAACAAGAATATTCTGTGTTCTCCAACTTAAACATACTTTACAATTGTTCCTTAGATTTATTGCTTCCATTTATTTTGTTTCATTAATAGTTCTTCATTTATTGCTCATTATTGATCATTAAAGGCCATCCTCGAGGCCCTCTTGACTGTTATCTCTTCATCGATCATCCCCAGTTAAGTATACTAGCTTGACCTCGAGGCCCAGCTTCGGCCAGCTCGAGACCTCGTCTCTCAACTATTTGGTTTGCATAACACCTCTGTCCTTTATTATTATTTCATTTCTCTAACTCACACTTAGCATCTATTGCTTAAAAACTAGTATTAGAATAAATCACATATGTTTAGAACCACGAAATTGAATATAATTGTAATTACCATTTTCAAGATAAACAGTTTGGCGCCAACCGTGGGGCTAAACATAATAGTGATTGTTTTAGTGCTGGTTTACTGAAAAACACAAGTTTTTCCTTCACACTTTTCTTGTCCAAGAATCTTTGATTTAAGGTAAAAAAAAGGTCTAACTTAGTTAATACACATGAAAACAATGGTCCTGAAGACCATGGAGAGAATGGTAAAGTTGTTTCAAGCGTCGGCGTACCACTACAAAACCCTAAGGACGCACCAGCACCAATCCCCGTGAATGCGTGCTCATGCAACGCTCAACATGATGATATATGCTCCCACACTAACGGGAGTATGCGTCGGGAAAACCAATGAGAAGCGCAAAAAACTCCAGCTCGGGAGGAAAGGGAAGTTATCTTTCACGTCATTTTTGAAATGTTACAGGCACAACAGATGGCTATTGCTCAGCTAAAAAGTCATCAAAAAACTCCAAGCACAGCACCGTCGGAAGCGGCTCCTCGAGTTGAATATGCACTAGAGAGGTCGAGCAACAACGGGTTAGTAGCCGACCCCGCTATTACGAATATGCTCGAGGACCTCACAAAGAGGATTGAATCAGGCGAAAAGAAGATATAAGCTAACCACCAAAAAGTGGAGGCCTACAACTCGAGGGACGATTAGATCCCGGGTGCACCCCTGATTCTGAAGTGTGTGGATTCAAAGAAATTCATGCAAAAGCCATTCCCATCGAGTGCTGCTCCAAAGCCCATCCCGAAAAAATTCATAATGCACGATCTCCCGAAGTACAATGGGACCTCGGACCCCAACAAACACATCACTACTTACACTTGTGCTGTAAAAAGGAAATAACCTAAAGGACGACGATATTGAATCCGTCCTATTGAAAAAATTCGAAGAAACACTATCAAAGGGGGCCATGATGTGGTATCACAACATACCCCAAATTCAATAGACTCGTTTGCCGTGTTGGTAGACTCTTTTATAAAGGCACATGCTAGTGCCATCAAGGTCGCTACAAGGAATTCTGACATCTTCAAAATCAAACAGAGAGAAAACGAGATGCTAAGGGAATTCGTATCTCGCTTTAAAAGGGAGCGAATGGAATTACCACTAATATCTAATGATTGGGCAGTGCAAGACTTCACTAAAGGCTTGAATGAACGAAGTTCGATAGCTTTGAAGCAGCTGAAGAAGAACTTAGTTGAATATCCCTCCGTAACTTAGGTGGATGTCCACAACTGATATCAGTCAAAAATCAGGGTCGAGGACGACCAAATGGGAGCCCCCTCGGGCTCAGTATATCCTAGCAGGCTCTTTGCGAAGGAATCAAGGTTCCCATAAAGTGAACTGAGTCTAAGAAAGGAAAGGTACCAACCATACACCAAAGATCGAAGAAATGCTCGATGATGCAATATACCCCTAAACGATCGAAGAATGGATCAAGGTCAGAATTCCCGGGGACTAGTGAACAAAGCCGGGTTCGACCGGAACACAGGGGTGGTTGAGGCACCTCGGTTATCTGAGTAAAACTTCAACATTGATGTTTCAGACATCGTATCGGCCATAGGTAAAATCAAAGATACCAGGTGGCCAAACCCCGTACTATCAGATCCCTCGTAGAGGAACCTTAACTTGGTATGTGAGTATCATAGTACTCACGGTCATAGGACCGAAGATTGCAGACAGCTCAGAGAAGAAGTAGCCCGACTAATCAGTAAAGGGCACCTTAGAGAGTTCCTCAGCGACCGAGCTAAAAATCATTTTTGAGAAAGAGAGGTAGATAGGAGGAACGGAACAGGAGAACCTTAGCAAATCGTTCATATGATCATTGGAGGGACCGACGCTCCTCAAGGATCCATGTTAAAGCGGACAAAAGTATCCTCCACAACAGAAAGGCAAATTCTGAGCTGCATGCCCGAGGACATTCTTGCATTCAGTGAAGAGGACTTTGAGACCTTTTCTCAACTGAATAATGATGCACTAGTAATTTCATTTCTTTTGAATAACATTCAAATTAAACATGTGCTCGTGGATCCAGGTAGCTCGACCAACATAGTCAGGTCGAAGGTGGTGGAGCAGCTTGGACTGCTCGATCAAATCATACCCACCTCCCGAATCCTAAATGGATTCAACATGGCCAGCGAGGCAACGAAAGGGAAAATCATCCTCCCGGTCAACTTATCCGGTACAGTTCAAAATACCATATTTCATGTCATCGAAGGTGACATGAGGTACAATGCGTTGCTTGGGAGGCCATGGATACACAACATAATGGCAGTACCATCAACTCTTCATCATATGATGAAGTTCTCTACTTTTTACCTTGAAAACGGTAATCACAATTAAATTTGATTTTGTGGTTCTAAAATATGTGATTTATTTTAATGCTAGTTGTTAAGCAATAGATGCTAAGTATGAATAAGGGAAACAAGACAAGAGTAATATAAGATCGAAACAGGCAAAGCAGATTGCCTTAAATTGGGGGGTTCCGAGTTGGCCGAGATAAGTCCTCGAGGTTGAGGCTCGGGGCAAATGGTAAACGATCGATGAAGCCATAACAATTTTATGGGTCTCAAAGGAGGCTGTTTATGATCAATGATGAGTAATAAATGAAGAATAATAAATGAAATGGAGTAAATGTAAGCAGTAAATCAAAGGAATCAATAATGAAGAATGTTTGAGTCAAAGAGCAGAGAATGTTCTTCTTCCTTGTATTCAATATCCTGTGTGCAAAAAATTATAATTGTCCCTTTTATATAAGAGGGGGAATACCAACTAGTACATAAGCATTTATTACAAAGATACGCAGCTAGTACAACTATTTAATATCACGGTACAAACCTGCACTACTTTTGCAGACCTACTCAACTTTAAGCCACGTGCTATTCGGGAGTTTCCCGCTCTTTCACAACCGCTACTGATTTGTGCCTCCCTGAGGTCGAGAATAGGAGACCCTCGGGGTCGAATCCTCAAACTGTGCATGGAGCTTTCTGAGGACAGATAGTGGAAAGCCATAATAATCACGAAATCGGTCTCTCCGATTTTGGCCGCATACAAATAGTCTCTGCGTTTCTTAGAGTGGAATGATAAGAAACGGTCTTGAAAGCTTGCCTCTTTGATATTTCCATCATGACGTCAGCCCATCAAAGCATTAAGTGGCCTTCTTTAAAAGCTGTCAACATGATTACCGAGAAACCCACGTCCAACCAATGGTTCGACTTTTCCGCTCCTCAAGCGTTGCCCATACGACTTCTATAATTACCTTGCTTGCTAGACATTCATGCTTTTACAACCATGTTCTAGTTTTTAGTGCAATTTTCCAACCCCTTCTGCATTCATCTTTGTTCAATTCTTGTTTCTTCACCTTGTTTCATCAGAAACTTCATTATAGTCATGGCAAAGACTTCTAATACGGTACCCCAAAAAGAAGGTACCTCTTATTCTGCACGCCCGTCTAAGGGAAAAGCAAAAACGCCATCGAGTATCGTACAATTCATCCTCGGTGACTTTGATACAATTTCTGACCTTACCATCGATAGACCTTATTCCACGTCGGGCCGATGCGAGCCTATGTTGCGATACATCAGCATAATATCCAAAGTGGAGAGAGTAAAAATAGAATGTCGCTGGGGGAGGGGGGGCAGTACAAGTTGAGATCCCCAAAGCTGAGGAGAGCATAGTATCATACAAAAATGGCTTCCTCAATGTCTACACATACCCTTTTACCTTTTGTCCCGTAGACTCTTCTTCTTTTTCACCGATAGACCCGGTGGTGCTTGACTTTTGTCGTCAATACCGAGTGATACTCAGTCAAATATATCCTTCCTTCTGGATGATTGTATATATTCTGATATTTCTCCAATCGGATCGAGGGAATGACCTTCACCCTCGACCATTTGATACGGTTATACATCCCCCGTCTCTTCTGAGGGGGACTAATTAAGCTACAACATCGGTCCGCGAAGATGTTCTTTGCGAGCATCAATGAAGACAAAGACATGTGGTGGATGAGCTGGTTTGTCAGAGTAAGGACTTTAGATGTCATTCCTGCCGATTGGATTCCATTCCCAGAGGAATGGAACATGAATAGTAAGAATCTTCTCTTTAACCACATCTTATTCACCCTTTTCCTTTTTCTGAACCGACCCTCTTCCGATTATGCATAAATCGTTTGGTTCCCCGACACGGTCCCGGACCTCTCGGGATGGATCATATGTTTGGACTTCGTCTTTCCATATGGCAAGCGTTCTTGGCAGGATTTGGCCAAGACGCGGTGGCAGGCTAAGAACCATGGTAAGCCCTTCATGCATTCAATACTGATTTACATGTAAGTGTTTTTTTTGCGGCAGTAAACCTAATACATCATGTTTGCGCAGGCCTTGGGGACAACGTGTCAATGACACCGCCCCCACGTGGTGAGCAGAAACTTCGAAACCTGAAAAGGGTAAGAAAAGGAAGAAGGAGACATCGGACGAGTCTCAAAAATCAAAGAAAGCCAATGTCCGCAAGCCTACGACCGATGCCACGGTCTTAACCTTAGCTGCGGCGGGGAGTATGCGTGCCACGAATGAAGATGATGAAAATGATAAAGGCCTTTTTGCACAAAGGGTAAGACGGAGTTCTGACGCTCCAAAAGATGTCGGTTAGGGGGCCTTCGAGCCGGAAATGGACGACTTGGACCAACCTCGAGCAGGGAAACAATCGGGGAAGGTGCAGTCACCGAGCCTCAAATCGAATATGGTACAGTCTGTGCCGGTGAGTTCTCAGCCGACAAGTTTGGAGAGCTTGATCTTGAAGTATTTCGGGGCCAAAGTAGGAACTCCGATAGAGATAGCCATCGTTGGTGGCTTAGATTTGGGCCCTTCACTTTCCCTAGGGGAGATAAGGAATGCCCAGAACAGGGGAGCCGTTGACATGGAGGCCTCTACGGGAGAGGAAAATGCATTAAAATACTACTTCGTCGGCCTCGAGGAGGACACCGACCTTGATGCCCCTGTCGCCCTTGAGGAAGTAGGAAAGCTCCAAAAGAAAGTAATCTACTTCGACATATCACTTGCTTCAAACTTCTATCTTTGATTTTCTAACTCATCTCCTTCATATTACAGGTCAAGAAGCTATACAACCATGCTTTTTCCAAGGTTCACGATGAGCTCAGCAGGCGTGAAGAGGAGCTCGAGAAGCTCAAATCGGAGCTGAATGCATAAAACATTTCCTCCTCCTAAAAGGATGAGGAGCTGAATGAGCTTCGGACCAGTCTGGAGGGAGTGCACCAGGAGCGGACTATATTCACCGAGCAGATAATATGACACTTATGAGTTCATTTCCTTATTCTTGCATTTCGGTGCTTGACTAACTTGATTGGTTTTGCTGATCGAACAAAACAATGCCTTGGTGGGGCAACTTCAGGATGAAGCAGCGACCAAGGATGAAGAAATCTTCGAGCTAAAAAGGCATAACGAAACTGTGAACTCGGAGAGGGACCTTTTACGGGGAGAATTGACCTCAACCCAGAACCTTTTTCGGAGCCTAGGAGGAGGCTGCTTTGCTATCTGTGGAAAAAGCTGAAGCCGACGACCATGTTGCCTCATACAAAAGAGATGCAGTTGCCGCCAACAATCAGGCTAGGCAGATATCCAAAGAGGCCGGGGTCAAACTGACTCAGGACATTGCTCATGCTCATTTACAAACTAGGAGGCAGGCCCTCGAAGAAGCAAGTTCCAAAGGTGCCGATCTCTCTGCTGAGGTTTAGAAGGCCAGGATTTTAGAAGAAGAATCGACACTTTGAACTTTCTCGAACAAAGGCTCGGATAACGACTCCGGTAGCAGCTCAACTAGCGGTGAAGGTGAGGAATAGGCTCGCTTCACTCTTTTTGCCTTCATTTTTTTCTTTTTGTGCATCGGCTCTTTGAAGGAGCTTTGTAAAGATACATCTCTTGTAAATATATTTTTGCGAATACAAATAGGGTTTTCGCTTTGTCTTTTAATTTCTTCGATGCAAAGATGTTTTCTCGAATTTTTATGTCAGCTCTTCAGAGCCTATTATTAGACTAATGAGACCCTCGAGATCGGGTACCATCTTGGGCTAGATCGATATGTGGATCTTCGACAGCTCTCTTTAGAGCTTATACTTGTAGTGGCAGAGATCCTTGAGATCGGGTTACATCTCGAGGTTGGAATAATAGTTCCTTTAGAAAATTGTATAAGTAGTGGTGAAGATTCTCGAGACCGAGAACCGTCTCGATGATAGATTGATATCGATAGCTCCCACGTGCCCATAGTTATAACAATAGATATCCCTAATATCGGGCACCATCTCAAGGTTAGATTGACTCGGGCAGCTCCTTAGAGCCCATCACGACAATAGGAATCCTCGAGATGGGGTACCATTTCAAGGCTAGATTGATAGCTCCCTTAGAACCTGTACTTATAGTAACAAACCGCCTCGAGACGGGGCACCTTTCCGAGGCTAGTTAGGTTTAGCTGACTCCTTGGAGCCCATAGATATAATAACTGAGATCCTCGAGATTGGGCACAATCTCGAGACTGGGCTGGTTTTGTTGGCTCCTTAGTGTCCATGATCTTGGTGGCAGTGGTCATCGAGATCGGATACCATCTCGAGGTTAAATATGCATTTAAGACTCCTTAGAGCCTACAATTGTGATAGCTGAGATCCCCGAGATTGGGTACCATCTCGAGGTTAAATTGATATTGATTGCTCCTTTGAGTTCATAATTGTAATAGTAGAGATCCTCGAGATAGGGTACCGTCTCGAGGTTAGATTGACACGGGGACCTCGAGCCCTTGGACAACGTCATTCATATGACATGACCTGTGAAGTGATCGAGGAGGTCCTATCTGTTAATTTCCCCATAAGTGGTTATGGCATGTTCGGAATTAATTGGCCTTCAAAGCAGGTGAACAGTCGCCACTTGCTCTATATATACATTAGCTTTCTTCATTTGAAGACTTTGCTTCTCTGAGCAATTTTCTTCATTATAGAGTCCTTCTTTATTGCAACAACCCTTTCTCCATTTTAATTCAAAAATCTCACCCAAGTTTTCATTTTCCTCTCCTTGTGCCAGAGTATTTATTGCCACTGTGCCAAAATTCTCTCTCCAAGAAGAGGAGAGTTCTGCCTCTGCTTCTTGCCCGGGTTGTCGCACAACGTTGGTGTCAGGAAAACAAACCTCGGGCTGCCTCGTCTCGAGGAGGGACTTCGCATTAGAGTGAACTCCAGTGTTAGGGGCCATTAGGAGCATACGCCGAGGTTCATTCCGTCAATAGGGGAAGGATAGCTCGAGGCTGTGAGAAGAGACTGCGGATGGGGAGAAAAGGTGGTACTGCAGGTACCGTCCCGGAAGAGGATATCACGACCCATGTAGAAGGATTTTTGAATGTATGCACGTACCCTTTTATGTTGGGTCCCGTTGATAGAGTCGTGCTCGACCTTTGTAGAAGGTATCAGATTACCCTGGCACAGGTTCACCCATCTTCTTGGAGGATAGTACTGATGATGAGGTTCTTTGCTGAGAAAACCGGGCTCGTGTTCACATGTAGTCATCTCATCAGATTATACCGACCCTCGCATTATCGAGGCCTGATCACTCTCCGATGTTGGTCCACCCGACCGCTCGTTAACAACGACGAAGAAGAAATGGATCGTGGGTGGACGAGCCGATTTGTCCGAGCGCAGACTACCGATATTATCCCGGCGG
The DNA here is from genome assembly GCA_005239495.1 of Nicotiana undulata. Lineage (NCBI taxonomy): Eukaryota > Viridiplantae > Streptophyta > Magnoliopsida > Solanales > Solanaceae > Nicotiana > Nicotiana undulata. Next base: position 45,949 of record ML243783.1, read on the forward strand.
AGTTCATGCCCTTTCCTGAGAAATGGAATTTCACACCTAAGTGGTACACTCGTGCTTTTATCATTTCCTTCATAGCGGAGGTAAACTTTTTAATAATGTCTTCTCTTCCTTTTTGCAGCAACTCCGTGGATGTCATTTGAGATCCCGAATTGGCAGATTGGATTCGAAGATTGGCGGCCTGCTCGACTAAAAATGAGAGTAAGTGGCGATACCTATTGAAGGGTGGATGAGGGGCCATACACCATGGTATGTGCCACGAAGTTCTTTTCTTTTTTAGGAAGAGATTTCCTTTTTGTTAAATCTTTTGTGCAGGCATTGGAAATTTCTCCGAGATGGGATTGCGTCCCCTTGGAGAGAAGGAAGAGTCATCAGCCTCGGGGCTAAAGAATTAGAATAAACAGAAAGAGTCATCGATGGGCGAGGAAGCCCACAACGAGGTAAGGTCCGCCCAGAGGCATAAAGGCGATGAAGCTGAGCTTACCAGATCTGAGGTCTCCAGCCTTGGGAGAGTGGTTCCTCCCTTTCCACCATTTTCTTCCCCCGTTGAAGGTACTTCGAGGGGGAAGGGTTTTCTGCCGCAACATTCATCTCCCATCGAAGGTACTTCGAGGGATGTTCGGGGCCAAGGGCCGTATGATAGGAAGGAAGTCCATAATCATGATGTCCCATCTTGGGATGGTTCAACTGGGGCCGAAGAGGCCAAACCAGGAGATGCTCGATCGGCTTTCGACAAGGCCCAGCGGTTTTGTTCTTTTCTAAGTTTTAACGATCTTTGTGTCTTTCCTAACTCCGTGCTTCCATTTTCTAACTGTAGCTTCTCTTTCACAGGACTTTGACAAGCTCAGGCCTGAGCTACTTTGCTGCAAGGCTCGGTTGCAAAAAGCCTTGGACGAGGTAAAATCCCATAAGTTCCTTGGTGATAAAAGGGAAAAAGAGTTGACGCACCTCCGGTAGGAGGTGAGTCGATGCCAGAGAGACATGTAACCTTCAATTTGGTGATGTGCAAGCTTCTACTCCTATCTTCTGAGATTGACATTTGATATCATAGCTGTAGAGAATGACAGATGACTTGGAATGCCTCAGGGGAAAAGTTGGCCAAGCCGACCATGAGTGTAGTGAGCTAAAGGCTCAGATTGAAGCCCAAGTTTCGGCCAAGAAGAATATTTTAGCCAAGGTTTCTTCCCTCAATATGCACCTCTGGAACGCTCGTGAAGACAGCTCGGTGCAGATGAGCAAGATTGTAAAGCTCGAGTCTTATCTCTTGAAGATGAAGGCCGAGGTTGTGGATGCCCAAGCTGAAGGTGAAGGGATTCGAGCTAAGGATGATAAGAAAGTGGCCGTCTATTTTAAAGACGATGCTAATGCTCGAGGCGAGTTGAGAGGGGCTACTGATCGTGAAAGCAGGAGAATAGACTATGCCTGATGCAGATCTCTAAGGTAAATCATCGAGGAGATCCACGCTAGTGGATTCGATCTCTCAGAAGAGATAGAGAAGGCCAGGGCAGATGAATACGTTGCCAAATTCCTTGTATCCGATTTCGAGGATAATGAAGAAGAGGCCGATAGAGCCACAGCCCCCGGGGGGGAAGTAGACTGGGCTTTCTTTCTCTACTTTGTATAAGACTCTCTGTGGGAGCGAGGGATGGGCATATATCGGGTATGACCGATAGCCCGAACCAAAAAAGCTTATTGGGGTATCGTTATTAGGTTAACGGTTCGGTAACAGTTTTGTATTGTTTCGCTATTGGGTAATCGGTTCGGACCACGATTTGCCTAATTTCTTAACGTCCTCTTTTATTATTTTCGATTCTTTATTTTGTGCTCGTGTTTTAGTACTATGTTTGTACTTGTTAATTTTAAGGTGAAATTGCTACTACTTTATATTGTTATTTATGTATTTGGACAACTGTTGTTGAAGAATTAACATTATTTTTGTTGTGTTTGAACAACTGTTGAATTACTAGTACTTTTGTTGCTCTTGCTACAATTGAACTTTGGAAAATGACATTGATCTCTTGATTATGGTTAGGCAGGATAACAAAAAGTTGTAATTTATGATCCTGTTAACTAATATTTCCAGTGAATTAGAGATGTAATGCTTGTGGAGTTTTAGTATCAATTTTTTAGATTGTACAGGTCATGAATTTGTCAAAATGAAACATGCATCAAATACTAGTTGTGGCTAGAACCCAGAACTGGGTAGTATACTATATGTGAATTCTTCTCTTTTTTGCTTAACTCGAGTAAATGGTCTTCTCTTTTTTGCTTAACTCAAGATTGAGTTATCTTATCGGGTAAACCGATAACCGAACTGATAATGATCGATAAACGTTTAACCGATAATCAATAACTAGTATCTTATCGGTTTTGTTATCGATTTATCATATTTTTAAACCGATAAATGATATGCTAAACCGATAATATTCATAACCGAACCGACCGATACCCACCCCTAATGGGAGCATTCATGAATGGGTATTTGTAATACGTATATATGAAAAATCTTTCAATTTTTTCAATTTGCTTGTGCTTGTCTTTCTTGTCTTCAAAATTTTGGCGTTTGTCAACGGTTAGCGAAATGAATCGAACTCCGAGGGAATAACCTTAGGTTTGAAAATTGGCCCTGAGGCTTGTTAGGTCAATATTTATGCTCTTAAGCATGTGGTCAATAAGACCGTTAATCGACCCGTAGGCTTTTGATGTTGTCCTATAGGCTCCTATGCATTTTCCTTTAGGCATTTTAGTTAACCGTTTCGGGCTCAGTCCTCAAGTCGGGTTACGACTCGAGCTCATCGACCCTTAGGTTTTTTGAATTAGCCCCGAGGCTGTTTAAGCTGACCCGTGGGCTCATACGTGTTTTCCCTTAGGTTTTTTGAATTAGCTCCGAGGTTGTTTAAGCTGACCCGTGGGCTCATACGTGTTTTCCCTTAGGCATTTTTAAGGTCGATGTGAGCTTTAGTATGGCTATATTTTCCCTCGTTAAAGACTTTGAAATTTTTGCGTTCGTCCGACTCTTCGACGTATAGATAAGAACCTCGATTGTGAGTCGTTATGTGACGATAAATGAGAACCTCAGAAGGTTATGCCCAATGGTTGAGTTGTCTCGAAGCGTTTTAATTCTTTGGAGATGACATGAACATGATTGAAGCTCTTTTGTGCTTATGCCGAGGGTAGCCTGATTTAACCGGTTCTTTCTGAAGTAACTTTGAAGGATTTGATTTTACAGCAATGGTCGGGCGTCCCCGAGTCGCGTTAGTTTGGACGGAGCCTTATGACCGTAGTCACTACGTTTGGCTGGAGCCTTATTACCGTGGTCAGTGTGTTTGGCCGGAGCCTTTTCGTCCCCCAGTGAGGTAGCCTCAGCGTCTATATCGAGGGTATGCCTTTTTAGGGATCTTACAAGTTCGAATATTTAGCCTTGGCTTTAAAATCAGGATTGTGCCTTTTACAAGGTCGTGTAATTTGGACATGCCTTACTTAAGGTCTTACAGTTTTGATCATGCCCGTAGGACTTACAGTTTTGATCATGCCCGTAGGACTTACAGATTTTATCACGCCTGTAGGACTTACAGATTTGGTGTCGTGATATGGGGTGTTCTTCGGGCTCGAGGTTGCCCGCTTTGAGTCTTATGGCCTCGAGCTTTGATACCTCGATGCGGTGGCAGTCGACGATAGTCCCCGAGACATCGAAGGTTTTTTTGCCCTGAGCCTTTCCATGTGATGATATCAATTTCTTTGAATCGCAAAGTATTTTGATGGTAAAAGATACTTCTTTGATTACTTGGTACAATCATACATAATTTCACCATCGAGGGTTCGATTATTCTACGCGGACACGGTTCATTTTATCGTTTGGCTCGATACATCATTTTCCTGTCGAGTCCCTCTTTGCCTTAATTTTGTTTTTCTCAGGAGGTGACCTCCAGGGAGGATGCCCCCCAGTATTAGAGGTTGATTGGAGAGAAGCCTTGAATACTTGTTTGAGTTCTCCTTAGGTAGAATATAGATGTTACCTCGTTAAAAACCTTGCCGGTAAAACCCTTTCTTAGATAAAATCCGATCAAAGGAAAAGAGTGCAGTGCATGCTTTAAAACCTAAGGTCTTCACACTGGAAAGTGCTTCGATTCCTTTTATCGGACACCTGCATACCGGTCAATGTAAAGTGCGAATAGAAAAAAAGGAGACGATTATACCATAGTGGAGACGACGTTCGAGCCTTGATGCTCTTCAACTGCTTTTTCTGAGGACGCAGTACGATTTTTTACCCATTAACTTAGGTGCATAGGAGGATGTTTCTCGTGACTTCTACTTAGCCGTTTGCTTATCCCTTATCTCGTTTGAAGTAGAAGACATCGATGTCGGTACCACATCGTATACCGCGAACATCTCTTCTGCTGCATGTTGCTGCCCGTATACCATTTTTACTCCTTCTTTTGTAGGAAACTTCATCATTTGATGAAGGGTAGACGGTACTGACCGCATGCAATGTATCCAAGGCCTTCCGAGCAAGGCATTGTACCTCATGCTTTCGTTGATGACATGAAACTTGGTGTTTTATGTTGTGTCGGCCATGTTGATCCGGAGGGTAACCTCCCCTTATGTTGTCTCGCTCGCCATGTTGAATCCGTTGAGAACTCGTGAGGCGGGCACGATCTGGTCGAGCAGTACGAGCTACTCCACCACCCTCGACCTGATGATGTTGGCCGAGCTACCTGGATCCACAAGCACACGTTTAATTTGAAACGTATTCACAAGGAAAGAAATTACCAGTGCGTCGTTTTGAGGCTAAGATAGGGTCTCGATGTCTTTGTCGCTGAATGTGAGAGCGTCCCCGGGTATGTAACCTTGAGTTCACTTCTCCCTAGTGATTGATATTTTTTTTCGTTTGACAACGGGCTCCTGTGGGATATCGATTCCTCCCATGATCATGTGAATGACATGATGCAGCTCTTCTATTTCGTTTTTCATGTTCGCCTCTCTCTCCCGAAATTGATTTTTAGCCCGGTCACTGAGGAACTCTCGGAGGTTCCCTTTGCTAAGTAGTCGGGCTACTTCCTCTCGGATCTTCCTGCAATCTTCAGTCCTATGCCTGTGTGTGCCGTGAAATTCGCACACCAAGTTGTGGTTTCTTTGTGATGGATCTGATAGTATGGGTTTTGGCCATCTGGTATCCTTGATTTTACCTACGGCTGATACGATGTCTGAAACATCAACATTGAAGTTGTACTTCGACAACCAAGGTTCCTCCGCCGGTCCTGTGCGACTGTCAAAACCGATTCTGTTCACGAGTCCCCGAGGGATCTAACCTCGATCTGCCCCGCAATCGTTCCTAGGTATGTTGCGCTCGGGGCGTTTTTTTGATCTTCAGTGTATGGATGGTACCTTTACTTGTTTGGCCTTGGCTCCTCTGCCAAGAGTCTTCTAGGATATACCGAGCCCGAGGGGGCTCCTAGTTGATCGTCCTTGACCCTAATCTTTGACTGGTATCGGTTGTGGACATATGCCAAGGTGATGGCGGGATATTCAATAGAGTTCTGCTTCAACTATTTCTAAGCTATCGAGCTCCGTTCATTCAAGCCTTGGGTGAAGGCCTGTACTGCCCAGTCATCGGAGACCAGTGGCAGCATCTCACTTTCTCTTTGTTTGATTTTGAAGACATCACACTTCCTAGTTGCAACCTTGATGGCACCAGCATGTGCCTTTATGAAAGTGTCTTCTAGCATGCAAACAATTATATTGAATTTGGGGTTAAGTTGTGATACCACGACATGGCCCCTTTGATAACGTTTCTCTAAATTTCTTCAATAGGACGAACTCAATCTCGTCCTCCTTCAAGTCATTTCCTTTTACGGCACAAGTATAGGCAACGATGTGCTCGTTGGGGTCCGAGGTCCCGTTGTATTTCGGGAGATCGGGCATTCTAAATTTCTTCAGGATTGGCTTCGGAGACGCACTTGATGGGAATGACCTGTGCAAAAATATCTTTGAATCTACACCCTTCAGGATCAGGGGTGCACTTCAGATCTTGTCGACCCTCGAATTGTAGGTGTTCACCTTCTTGTCGTTAGTTTCTACTTTCTTTTCGCCTGACTTAATTCTCTTTGTAAGGTCTTCGAGCATTTTCATGATAGCGGGGTCGAACGCTGACCCGTTGATGCTCGACCTCTCCGGTCCCTGTTCGGCTCGAGGAGCCGCTTCTGTGCAGTTGTACTCAGAGTTTTTGGATGGCTTTGCAACTGAGCAATCGCCAACTATTGTGCCTGCAACATTTCAAAAATAACGTGAAGGCTAACCTCTCTTTCTTCTCAAGCTGGAGTCTTCTGAACCTACTATTCTTTTTCCCGGCGCACATCCCCGTCAGTGTGGGAGCTAATATCAACATGTTGGGCGTTGCCCAAGCGCACATCCACCGGGTTTGGGTTTGGTGCGTCTTTAGGCTTCCGCGTTGTACACCAACGCCTGAAACAACTACACCCTTCTCTCCATGGTCCTCAACACCGTTGTTTTCGTGTGCATTTACTGAGTTAGACATTTTGACCTCAAATCAAAAGATTCTTGGACAAGAAAAAGTGTGAAGAATAACTTGCGTTTTTTAGTGAACCAACACTAAAACAATCACTATTATTTTTAGCACGGTGGGCGCCAAATTGTTAAGCAAGAAAATTGTAATTACAATTATATTTGATTATGTGGTTCTAAAAATATGTGATTTATTTAAATGCTAGTTATTAAGCAATAGATGCTAAGTATGAATAAGGGAAATGAGATAAGAGTGATATAAGATCGAAATAGGAAAACCAGACTGCCTTAAATCGGGGGTTCCGAGCGAGCCGAGATAAGTCCTTGAGGTCGAGGCTCAGGGCTAATGGTGAACGATCGATGAGCCATAACTGTTTATGGGCCTCGAAGGAGGTTATATATGATTAATGATGAGTAATAAATGAAGAATAATAAATGAAACGAAGTAAATGTAAGTAGTAAGTCAAAGGAATCAATAATGAAGAATGTTTTGGTTAGAGAGCAGAGAATGTTATTCTTCATTGTATTCTATATCCTGTGTGCAAAAAATGATAAGGTTCCCCTTTATATAAGAGGGGGAATCCCAAGATAGAACATAAGAATTTATTACAAAGATACGCAGCTGGTACAACTATTTAATGCCACGGTATGGACTTGTACTACTTTTGAAGACTTGGTCAACTTTAAGCCACGTGCCATTCGGGAGTTTCCTGCTCTTTCACGACCGCTGCCGATTTGTGTCGTCCCGAGGTCGATCATAAGAGACCCTCGGGGTCGAATCCTCGAACCGTGCCTCGAGCCTTCTGAGGACAGATAGTGGAAAGCCATAATAATCACAAAATCGGTCTCTTCAGTTTTGGATGTATACACTTACAAAAGACGGTGTAAAAACAATGTCAAAGATCAGCATGCGGAGAAGAAGATGTTCGCATTACACGACGTAGCACCATCATCCATACCCTCCTCCTCGGATTGCCCAGAGGAAAAACAGGTCCCCGAAGACAATGGAGAGGATTTTCTCACTCCTCGAACCTTCGTTTCCCCCGAAGAATCAGACGCAACAAAATCAACAATCGAATAACTGGAGCAATTTGTTCTGGTCAAACATCTCCCAGATCGGAAGGTATACCTGGGGTCGGGGTTAACCCCCGAACTCTGGAAAAAAATTCATTTAGTTTCTCATTAACAATATCGATTGCTTTGCTTGGTCCCATTTAGACATGACAGTGATCACCCCGGAAATAACCACCCATCGGCTGAGCGTCGATCCCAGATTTAAACCGGTGAAGCAAAAGAGAAGACCTCAATCCGATGTAAAACATGCATTCATCAAGGACGAGGTAACAAAACTCCTAAAAACAGGGTCCATTAGGGAAGTAAAATATCCCGAATGGTTGGCCAATGTGGTGGTAGTTCCCAAAAAGGGGAATAAATTAAGGATGTGCGTAGATTATAAGGACTTAAATAAATCATGCCCCAAACGTTCATTCCCTTTGCCCAACATCGATCGCTTGATTGATGCCACGGGTGGCCACGAGATCTTCACTTTTCTCGACGCCTTCTTCGGGTATAATCAAATTCAGATGAACCCCGAGGATAGGGAAAAGACTTTGTTCATCATGAAGTATGGTACGTAATGCTATAATGTGATGCCCTTCAGGCTAAAAGATGCGAGAGCCACGTACTAGCGCCAAGTTAATAAGATGTTCGAACATCAAATAGGACATCCATGGAAGTTTACATTGATGATATGCTAGTTAAGTCCCTGCGGGCAGAGGACCATTTGATGCATTTGCAGGAGACATTCGACATCCTCAGAAGCTACAACATGAAGCCCAATCTCGAGAAATGTGCCTTCAGAGTAGGTTCGGGCAAATTTTTAGGCTTCATGGTGTCAAACAGGGGGATTGAGATCAACCCCGACATAATAAAGGCCATCGAAGAAATCACGGTGGTGAACAATGTGAAGGCCGTGCAACTGCTGACCGAGCAGCTAGCGGCCTTGGGTCGATTCATATCGAGGTCATCGGACAAAAGTCATCATTTCTTCTCCTTACTCAAAAAGAAAAACAGCTTCGAACGGACTACGGAATGCCAACATGCCTTAGAGGAGTTGAAGCGATATCTATCGACCCCACCTTTACTCGACACCCCAAAGGAGGATGAAACGATGTACTTGTACCTGGACGTATTCGAGGTAGCGGTAAGTGGTGTGCTGGTTTGAGAAGAACAAGGTACGCAATTCCCTGTTTAATATGTATGTCGGACCCTGGGCGATGCCCTCACCTAGAAAAATTAGATCTTGCACCAATAAGTGCATCTCGAAAATTAAAACCTTATTAGCAATGCCATTGTATTTGTGTTTTAACAACATATCCTTTTCAACGCATATTGCAGAAGCTCGAATTATCAGGCCGACTAGACAAACGCGCCATCGAACTCAGAGGGTGTGACATCAAATATCAGCCCCGAACGACTATCAAGTCCCAAATGTTTGCAGATTTTGTGGCCGACTTTACGCCCACCCTTGTGCCTGAGGTCGAGAAAGAACTTCTACTAAAAACGGGCACATCTTCAGGGGTATGTACCGTGTTCACTAACGGTGCCTCGAACGTGAAAGGGTCCGGGCTCGCCATAGTTTTGAATCCACTTAAGGGCGGCTTGATTAGACAATCTACTAGAACTGCAAAATTGACTAACAACGAAGCCGAGTGTGAGGCTATGATTGCAGGTCTCGAATTGGCCAAAGGCCTAGGGGCAGAAGTCATTTAAGTAAAATGTGATTCCCTTCTGGTGGTAAATTAGGTAAATAGGAGATTCGAGGTTCGTGAAGGCAAGATGCAGATATACTTAGACAAAATTCTAGTCACATTGCATCGCTTCAAAGAATGGACTCTGGTCCACATACCTCGAGAGCAAAACAGCGAGGCCGATGATTATACAAGTCCATGCAAGATCAATTCCACTAGCCTGATATGGTATTGGAGAAATAAATACATCGATTATTTAGGAAGTGGGAAGCTACCCACAAACCCAAAAGAGTCGAGGGCCCTACGAACCAAAGCAGCTTGATTCTCACTTAACAAAAATGGAACTCTATACAGAAGAACATTCGATGGCCCCCTAATAGTATGCTTGGGATCGGGGGATACAGACTACATGCTCCGAGAAATCAATGAGGGCACCTACGAAAATCACTCGGGTGCCGATTCCTTAGTCTGTAAGGTGATCAGAGCAGGTTACTATTGGGACCGCATGGAGAAGGACACTAAAGAGTTCGTTCGAAAATGCGACAAATGCAAGAGATTCGCTCTGATGATCCACCAACTCAGTGAACAACTACATTCAGTCTTATCACCCTGGACGTTAATGAAATGGGGAATGGACATCGTCGGCCCGCTACCGACGGCACCAGGTAGAGCTAGATTCATTCTATTTATGACTGACTACTCAAAATGGGTGGAAGTGCAGGCCTTCGAAAAGATAAGAGAAAAAAAAGTCATTAATTTCATTTGGGACCATATCATGTGTCGATTCGGGATCCCCTCTGAGATAATATGTGATTACGGGAAGCATTTCATCGGAAGCAAAGTAACAAAGTTCCTCGAGGATCATAAAATCAAAAGGATCCTGTCAACACCCTACCACCCATGTGCAAATGGTTAGGTCGAGTCCACAAACAAAACTATCATACAAAACATGAAAATGAAGTAAGAAAATGTGAAAGGAAAATTGAGAGAAATGTTGCTCGAGGTGTTATGGGCAGACGTCGTTCTCTCTGGTGTATGGGTCCGAGGCTTGGATACCGGTCGAGGTCGGAGAGCCAAGGGCCAGATTCCAACATGCCACCAAGAGTTCAAACAACGAGGCCATGACTGCAGCCCTCGAACTATTAGATGAAAAACGAGAAGCTTCACTAGTGCGAATGGCTGCCCAAAAACAAAGAATCGAAAGATACTATAGCAGGAGAACAAACCTCCAACATTTCGGAGTCGGGGACTTAGTCCTAAGGAAAGTCAGCCTAAACACTCGAAACCCCAATGAATAGAATCTAGGCCCAAGCTGGAAAGGACCTTACCGCGTCCTCGGAGTAATCGGGAAAATGTCCTACAAACTCGGCACCATGGGAGGCAATCAGCTTCCAAGCAATGGGAACATATCAATGCTCAAACGCTATTACTGCTAAGGTAAAACCTTCTCCCTTTTCATTTTGTGCTCCACACTATATTTTTACAAGTGTTCGATGGAAGACACCAAAACATCCTTAGACTCAAAGACTTTGGATTTAAAGCATGCACTGCACTCTTTTCCTTCGATCAGATTTTATCCCGAAAAAGGGTTTTACCGGCAAGGTTTTTAACGAGGCAACATCTATATGCTACCTAAAGAGAACTCAACAAGTATTCAATGCTCCTCTTCAATCAACATCGAATATTGGGGGCCATCCCCCCGGTAGATAACCTCCTCAATGAAATTGAAATATGCCAAAGAGGGTCTCGACAGGAGAATGATGTATCATACCAAACAGTCGAATGAACCGTGTCCGCGTAGAAATATCGAACCCTCTACGGTGAAAACATGTATGCTTGTACCAAGTAATCAAATGAGTATCTTTTATCACAAAAAACACTTAATGAAGCTTGATGTTCTCGCAAGAAACAGCCCCAGGGCCGAAACGCCCGAACACTCGAGTACAATTGGCAACAGTCAGCTCACCAAACCATACAAACTCGGAATTGTAAGCCCTCAATGGGGCAACCCCGAGCTCATAAGCCATCGAAGAGGCAACATCGAAGTACAAGCCCTCAACGAGGCAACATAAAAGTTGTAAGCCCTCCATGAGCCAATCCTAAATCTATAATCGAGCCGCCAAGAACTCGAACCCATAAGACCTCCATGAGGCAACGTTGAGCTTAAAAGACCTCCATAAGGCAATATCAAAATTATAAGACCTCCATGAGGCAACTCCAAATCTGTAAGACCTCAAGCAAGGCATGCCCAAATCTATAAGACCTCTAGCAAGGCATGTCCAAATACGTAAGACCTCAAGCAAGGCATGTCAAAATCTGTAAGACCTCAAGCAAGGCATGTCCAAATTTGTAAGACCTTAAAAAAGGCATAATCCCGATCTTAAAGTTAAGGCTTTATCTGAACTTGTAAGACCCCTAGATAGGCATACCCTCGATATAGATGCCGAGGCTACCTCACTCAGGGACCAAAACACTACGGCCAAACACAATGACTACGGTCATAAGGCTCCGACCAAACTAACGCGACTCGAAGACGTCTGACCGTCGCCATAAAATCATAGGCCTTAAAATAATTCGAAGAAACTTCGAAAAGAACTGGTTAATCAGGTAACCCTCGGCATAAGCAAATGAGCTTCGATCATATCAGCTCCCACAATGAAAGGGCTCCGAAAATATCGGCCTTCAAGAAAAACGCTTTGAAAATTCAGCATTCGAGCGAACCTCCCGGGGTGCTCACTTATCGTCGCATAATGGCTCCTAACCGAGGCTCTTATCAAACCGTCGAAGAGCCGGACGAACACAAAACTTCAAAAAGCCTTTAATGAGGGAAAAGTATATCACTACTAGAGTTCATACCGACAAAATGCATAAGAGCCTAAGCGCCAGCCTAAAGAGCCTCTAGGGTCGATCTAAAAAGAGCCTCAGGGCCGATCTAAAAAGATTTTAAGTGCCAATGCGAAAGAGCCTAAGGGCCAGCCTAAAGATCCTAAGGGCCAATGCGCAAGAGCCTAAGGGCCAGGTATAAGGGCATCGAGGCCGATTTTAAGACCTAAAGGTTGATGAGCTCAAGTTAAAACTTGACTCGGGGACTGAGCCCCAAACGGTCAACTATCGACCATTACCGATCGCTCATAAAAAGCAAAAATCTAAGGGTTTATTTTGAAGTCCAAAATATCAAAGAAATTATCAACAAGTATCACAATCTATTCCAGAAAAGCGAAGAGTAAACGAGAAATGACGAAAAACGTAAGGCTTTTTTTATATATTGAAGGTTCATAGGGGCGTATTTACAAGGCTTGTGCTTGAAGCCCTTACAAGGGAGAAAACTAATAAAGCCCTAATCTACCACCGGGGTTGTGCCTTCGACGGCTCCCTCGGAGGTTGTGCCTTCAACAGCTCCGGCCTTGCCCCCCAGGTCTTCGACGACCTCTTCCCCCTCGGGGACTTCACCTTCGTCTTCTTCATCTTCTGAGCCACTGCTCGAGTCACTTCCAAAAGTAAGCAGCTTCTAGGGTCTTCACCCTCTCGATCTCAGCAGACAGATCGATTCCCCCTGCATGTAAATCCTCGAGAGCTTGCCTTCAAGATCCTAACCTGGCATGCTTCACGTCTCGGGTCAATTGCACATCGGCCTCCTCGCGTACCTTCATGGCCTGAGCATTTGCAACAACAACATCCTCTTTATACGAGGATACGAGCGCATCAGCTTCAGCTCTGGACGCAGATAGTGAGACAACCGATTCAGTGTGGAGGTCCTTGTACTTTCTCTTTCCGTCCTTGCATTATGAAGAGAATGCTCATCCGAGGCCAATCTCCCCTGATGGGTATCTCTCTCAAAGACTATCTCACTCACATGCCGTTTGAGTTCGAGAATTTCAGCGTCCCTGGCTTGGAGCTCCTCCCTCATCAGGGTGTCTTTCTTCTCGAGTTTCAAAGATCAAAACCAAACATGTTAAACACTAAAGTTGGGTAAGAATTTGTGAATAAAACAAATATAGAAACTATATACCTGCTCATCAAGGTAGGTTCTCTCTCGAGACGCTGCCTCCAAACGAGCCCGGAGGACACGAAGTTCTTCCTCTTTCTTGGTGACAAGAGCTCTGAGCTCACCATCCTCCGAAGAGAGTTTCCTACACTCCCCCTCGTAATGGGTAAACTCGGCTTGAAACTTAGCAAAGGTCTAATTATAAATCACCATGGCCTGAAAGCGTGAAAGAAACAAAATTAGAAAGATGAAGATCAGGGCCCTAAACAGAATTTACGAAAGATTATCTGTTTGCAGAGCCTTTCGGCCTCATCGAAAATAAGTGAGGCATTAAGCTCGGGGTTTTCCTCGGCCATAGTAAAAAATCCTTCAACCACATCTTTATCTCCGATTGACTCCGCCACATCGGCAAGCTCTATATTTTGGGCATACTGCATCTCCCTTGGAGATAAAGCCGATCCCGATGGGGAATCACTCACTTCAATAACCCCGACTGGATCGATCGGGGCCTTCTCTTGCTTCTGTAGAGCTTCAGAACTAGACTCCTCCAACCCACTACCGAGTGTACCCCAGCTCGGGGAACATTTTGGCCGTCAACCGGCTCGGGGAGATCATCATATACACTCTCAAAGGCCTCTTCGGCCCGAGGTGGGAAAACAACAACATCAAATTCTGATTTAGAAGCCTCCGTCTCAACAACCATCAACTCAGCAAGATAAGGGACGGTCATGTTCCCTCTTCCCACGGGTTCTACAAAGGAGTCATTTTTCTCCTTGCCTTCAGCTCGGGGACTCTCCGATACCTCTAGAGTAAAGGCTGCTGAATCAACCTTAGGCTCTTCCACTTTGGCCTTCTTTGATTTTGAAAGATCAGTCGGTGATTTCTTCAATTTTTTCTTCTTTTTGTCGGGTTTCGGGGTATCCGCTTCCCCATGCGGTGCTTCTCTCATCAGGGAAGCCTCTCCCAGACATGCACGAATGCAAAATATAAACACATGGAATAAGTTTATAATCGGGGGTATTTTCTTCTGAAGGATTCAATTACAGCAGGAGTAAGGACTCACCGCGATTCTTAGCTTCCCATCGAGCCCTAGACATATCGCATCACACGCGCTCAACATATGGGAAAGTCAAATATAGCCGGCTAACACATCCTGGGATATCCTTAACTGCGCGAGGGTACACCGCAACAACTGCATCAACGGAGGAAGTTAGTTCGTGGAGAAATTGCTCCAAAAGAAGAAGAAAATACTTAATCAACGTATCCACTTAAGTTTTATGTTCCACTCTTCAGGGAACGATATCTTCTCCACTGGAATCAGGTCCGAGGTCCTAACTCTAACAAAGCGGCCCATCCACCCTCTATCCCTGACCTCGTCAGTGCAAGCAAAGAAAACATTCGAGGCCAGAAAGCATCCCCTCGACAATGATTGTAAAGTACCTAATCATATAAATAATACGCCAAAACGATGAAAGGATTTGGCCGAGAGTCACTCGATATTGTTTGCAGAAGTTGAGGATAGCAGGATCTATCGAGGGCGAGGATGGCTCCACCGGTCCAAGGGTGAATGGATAGGTATAAATACTAAGGAATCCGTCTTTGTGTATCGTTATGTCCTCTCCCCAAGAAGGAATATCCACCAGCACCGCATCCCCCCAGCGGCAGTCGGCCTTCACCTTCTCGTTGTCTGTTACTAAACTAATATATTAGGACATGGGTTCACACAGTCCGGGTTTCGAAGAAGGCTTGTCAACCTTGAAATCGGAGGTCATTTCGCAGGGTCCTAGGATGAAATCCTCGAGACGAGGAGTCATTGTTTCCTTGCTCTTAGACGAGCGTGAGAAGAGGAAGGCTTACCGTCCGGAGGGAAAGTTTTGGAGGTCTTCACCATTCTTGTTGAAAGACTTCGGAGGGGAGAAAAAAATGTAATTAGAGAAAGAACAAAAGGGAGAAGTAAGAAGAGCTCTTTTGAAGGCTTGAAGATGCACTGAGAAATAAGGGGCGAAAGAAGAAGTATTTATAGGGGCCAGTCATGTACGTTGGAGGAGGCAGAAGACAACCAACTGCCGTAATCAATTCAAAGACATTTCAAGGGTTGTGCGAACGTGACCTGTGAACACCCCTTTTGTCACATAAATCGCCTGATATAGCGTAACTCACATAATAATGGAAGCATTAAAGGGTTGAGAATTCAAATCGTTTCTTCTTTTTTCATTCCAAGAAACGCGGGGACTATTTGTACACGGTCAAAGCCAGGATTGGCCGATTTTGAGTTTTCTATGACATTCTGAGCCCGATCTCGATGGGATCAAAGCAAAATCCGAGGATAAACCACGAGATGAATTCCTCGAAGAGCGATATCTAGGGATTGATGTACCTCGAGAAATATTAATGATCGGATCCCGTCATGAAAAGGCGCGGCACTCCCAAAGACGCGTGGTTAAAGCTGACGACGCCTGCAAAAATAGTACAAGTCCGTACCAGACCATTATATAGTTGTACCAACTATATTTCTTTGTAATAATTGCACATGCACTATATTGGGATAACCCCTCCTATATAAAGGGGACCCTTATAAGTTTTGCGGCACAAGATATTCAATACAACAAGAACAAGAACATTCTCTGCTCTCCAACTTAAACATACTCTACAATTGTTCCTTAGATTTATTTCTTCCATTTATTGTGTTTCATTAATAGTTCTTCATTTATTGCTCATTATTGATCATAAAAGGCCATCCTCGAGGCACTCTTAACTGTTATCTCTTCATCGATTATCCCCGGTCAAGTATACTAGCTCCACCTTGAGGCCCAGCTTCGGCCAACTCGAGACCTCGTCCCTCAACTGTTTGGTTTGCATTACACCGTTGTCCTTTATTATTATTTCATTTCTCTAACTCATACTTAGCATCTATTGCCTACCAACTAGTATTAATTTAAATCACATATTTTTAGAACCACAAAATATTATACAATTGTAATAACCACTTTCAAGGTAAACACACACAATTAAAAAGTATAAGGTAAATGAAACTTCCCTGAATTTTATTCTTTTCTGTGAATGTATGAACTCCACCCCTAATTCTGAATTTGTATACCGCTGAAATCAGAGAAGTCCAATTTCGATGTCTCTATTGTGTTCTGATCCCAAGCTCGGAAGACTAAAAGCAAGGTTTGAGTTTCGATCTCAGAATGCATAACTCGGGGAACACATCAAAGGTCCGACACGACATACCTCGAGGCAGCGCAAAATCGATGACAGTCAAGAAAAAGCGGGAATTTCCCACAGACACGTGGCTAGGACATATAAGATTTGTAAGAGATAGTACAAATCCGTACCAGGACGTCATAGTGCTGTACCAATAATATTCGTTGTCATAATTATATATGTACCATATTAGGGTTTTCCCCTCTTATATAAAGGGGACCCCAATCATTTGTAAGAGCATCATTCAGTGCAATAGAACAATCTACTCTTCTATTCTTTCTTTCCGTGTTCAAGATTATTCTCCAACTTTATTGTTCTTCATTTATTGTTCAAACTTTATTGCTACTAAACTTACCTCGAGACCCCGAGGCCCCGTTCCATTGGAAACACTGGTTTGGTTATCACATTCTTCTTACTTACATTTCATATTTCTTGGTTATTCACTAGTATTGAAATAAATCACATATTTTTAGAACCACAAATTAAATATAATTGTTAACACCATTTTTGAGGTAAACAATTTGGCGCTCACCGTGGGGTTAAAGATAATAGTGATTATTTTGGTGCTAGTTTTCTAGTAACACACTTTATTCTTCACACTTTTTCTTGTCCAAAGATTCTTTGATTTCAGGTAAAAATATGTCTAACTCAGCAAACCCACAAAGAACCGACGATCTTGGGTTCCATAGAGAAAACAGTGCAACAACCTCAGGCGCTGGTGTACGACCGCTAAACCCTGGGGTAACACCAACACCAAACCTTGTGGACGTAGGTTCACACGTTGCTTTGAGATGTTGTAGGCACAACAAGTTTCTATCGCTCAGTTATAGAGTCAGCAAAAGACTCTGAGCGGAGCAGGACCAGAAAACGACTACTCAAGTTGAGCTAACCCCAGAAAGATCAAGTAACAACAGGACGGGAGCTGACCCCACCATTATTAAAATGCTCGAGGAAATCACCAAGAGGATTGAGTCAAGAGAAAATAAGACAGAGGATAACTATAAGAAAGGGGAAACCTACAACTCGAGGGTCGACTAGTTCCCAAGGAGCACCTCCGGTCTTGAAGGGATTGGATGCGAACAAATTTGTACAGAAACCATTCCCACCAAGTGCGGCTCCGAAGCCCATTTTGAAGAACTTCCGGATTCCCGACATCCCAAAATACAATGGGACCACAGATCCCAACGAGCACAACACCACATACACTTGTGGTATAAAGGGGAATGACTTGAAAGATGATGAGATCGAGTTTGTTCTATTCAGGAAATTTGGGGAAACTTTGTCAAAAAGGACTATGATGTGGTATCATAACCTTCCCCTGAACTCTATTGATTTGTTTTCCATGTTGGCAAACTCATTCGTAAATGCACATGCTGGTGCAATAGAAGTCGCTACAAGGAAATCTGATGTTTTCAAAATCAAACAAAGAGAGCACGAGATTTTGAGGGAGTTCGTATCCCGTTTCCAGTTAGAGCGAATAGAATTACCACTAGTCTCCGACGTTTGAGCTGTACAAGACTTCACTCAGGGGTTGAATGAAAGAAGCTCAATATCTTCGAGGCAGTTGAAGCAAAATTTGGGGAAACTTTGTCAAAAAGGACTATGATGTGGTATCATAACCTTCCCCTGAACTCTATTGATTTGGATCCATGTTGGCAAACTCATTCGTAAATGCACATGCTGGTGCCATAGAAGTCGCTACAAGGAAATCTGATGTTTTCAAAATCAAACAAAGAGAGAACAAGATGTTGAGGGAGTTCATATCTCGTTTCCAGTTCGAGCGAATAGAATTACCACTAGTCTCCGACGTTTGGGCTGTACAAGACTTCACTGAGGGGTTGAATGAAAGAAGCTCAATATCTTCGAGGTAGTTGAAGCAAAATTTGATCGAGTATCCCGCAGTAACTTGGGCGGATGTGCACAACATGTACCAGTCAAAAATTAGGGTCAAGGACGACAAATTGGGAGACCCCTCGGGCTCAGTTTATCCAAGAAGGTTACTAGGAAAGGAGCCATGAAATACGAGAAGGGAGCCAAGGCTGAACAAGGAAAGATATCACCCATACATCGAAGATCCAAGAAACACTTCGAGGCGTAATATACCTCGAAATGATCGACGAGCAGATTGAGGCCAAAGTTCTCAAGGAATAATGATCAAGACAAGGTTTAACCGGCACTCGGGACCGATGGAAGCACCCCGATTGTCAGAGTACAACTTCAACGTCGATGCCTCAGACGTCGTATCAGCCAACGGCAAGATTAGAGACATAAGATGGACTAAGCCCATACAGACCGATACCTCTCATAGGAATCCCAACGCGATGTGCAAATATCACGGTACTCATTGACATAAAACATAGGACTGCAAACAACTTCGAGAGGAGGTAGCCCGATTGTTCAACGAGGGGAAGCTTCGATAATTTCTCAGCGACCGAACCAAGAACCATTTTCGAGAGAGAGATGCAAATAAGAAGAATGAACTAAAAGAGCCCCAACATGTCATTCACATGATCATCGGAGGAGTCGACGTACCACAGGGACCCATATTCAAACGGATAAAAGTATCCATCACAAGGGAGAAATAGACTCATGACTGCATACCCGTGGACACCCTTACATTCAGCGAGGAGGACATCGAGGCCTTATCTCAGCCTCATTATGATGCACTGGTGATTTCTATCCTTTTAAATAAAGTTCAAGTTAAATGTGTGCTCATGGATCCAGGTAGGTTTGCTAATATAATCAAGTCGAGGAGCAGCTCGGGCTGCTCGACCAAATCATAGCTGCCTCTTGAGTCCTGAATGAATTCAACATGGCGAGTGAAACAACGAAGGGGGAAATCATCCCCTCAGTCAACGTGGCTGGAACAATACAGGACACCAAGTTTCATGTCATTGAAGGTTACATGAGGTACAATGCTCTTCTTGGAAGGCCATGTATCCATTGCATGAGGGCATTGCCATATACTCTTCATCAAATGATGAAGTTCCTGACAAAGGATGGCGTGAAAACATTATATGTAGAGCAGGATGCAGCTAAGGAGATGTTCGCAGTGCACGACCTGGCACGAGTATCGACACCATCCACCTCGGAGAAGTCAAAGGACAAATAAGTGTCCAAATAGCAATCACAACCCATACCCTCGGTTGTGCCCGAGGGACGGGTGACCGATGAGCAGGTGGTCAAGGACGAAGAAGAATATTTCCTCACCCCCCAAGCCTTCGTCACCCCCGAAGAATCAGATCCAATGAAGTCCACAGTCGAAGAACTGGAGCAGGCCATCTTGGTCGAGCATCTCCTAGAACGGAAGTTATACCTAGGGGAAGGGATTAACCCTCGAACTAAGGAAAAACTCATTCAATTTGTTATTGATAACATTTATTGCTTCGCTTGGTTCAATTTAGATATGATAGGGATCCCACCAAAAATAATCACCTATCGACTAAGCGTCGACCCGAGGTTCAAACCGGTGAAGCAAAAAAGGAGACCTCACTCCGAGGTAAAGCATGCATTCATCAAAGACGAGGTAACAAAACTTCGCATAATAGGATCATTAGGGAAGTAAAATACCCGGAATGGCTAGCAAACGCAGTAGTAGTCCCCAAAAAGGGAATAAACTTTGAATGTGTGTAGATTACAAAGATTTTAATAAAGCATGCCCTAAAGATTCTTTCCCACTACCCAACATCGATCGTTTGATCGATGCTACGGACGGCCATGAGATCCTTACCTTTCTCGACGCCTACTCCAGGTACAATTAAATTCAAATGAACCCGGAGGACCAGGAAAAGACTTTGTTCATCACGAAGTATGGTACATATTTCTATAAAGTAATGCCCTTCGAGCTAAAAAATGCAGGAGCTACATATCATCTCCTAGTTAATAAGATGTTCGATCATCAAATAGGCAAATATATGGAGGTTTAAATTGATGAAATGCTAGTTAAGTCCCTGCGCGCAGAGGACCATTTGACTCATTTGCAGGCGATTCTCGATATCCTAAAAAGGTACAACATGAAGCTCAACCCCGAAAAATGTGCTTTCATAGTGGGATCGGGGAAAATTTTAGGCTTCATGGTGTCGAACATGGGGATCGAGATTAACCCCAATAAAATCAAAGACATCGAGGAGATCACCGTGGTGAACAATGTGAAAGTCGTGTAGAGGCTGACTGGGCGGATAGCAGCCTTAGGCTGATATAATCGAGGTCATCGTATCGGAGTCATCATTTCTTCTCCCTACTCAAGAAGAAGAACAACTTTGAATGGACTCCGAAATGTCAACAAGCCTTGAAAGAATTAAAACAATATCTCTCGAGCCCATCCGTGCTTCATACTTCGAAGGAGGATGAAACATTATACTTGTATTTAGTCGTGTCTGAGGTAGCGATAAGAGGAATGTTGGTTCGAGAAGAAAAAGGTACGCAATTCCCTGTCTAGTACGTAAGTCGGACCCTATGTGATGCTGAAACCAGGTATCCACACTAAAAACATTAGCTCTAGCATTAGTAAGTGCATCTAAGTAGCTGAAACCATATTTTTAATGTCATCCCATATGTGTATTAACTAAATATCCCCTTCGAAACATCTTGCATAAGCCTGAATTATCGAGCCGATTGGCCAAATGGGCCATTGAACTTAGAGGGTATGATATTGAATATCAACCTCATACGACTATCATGTCTCAAATTTTGGCAGACTATGTGGCCGATTTTATGCTCACACTCGTACCCGAAGTAGAAAAGTAACTCTTACTAAAAATGGGTACATCATCGGGGGTACTCTTCCCATATGGTGCCTCGAATGTGAAAATGTCTGGGCTTGGTATTGTTCTAAAATCGTCTATATGCAGCGTAATTAGACAATCTATAAAAACTTCTAAATTAACTAACAATGAGGGTATGAGGGCACGATTGCAGGTCTCGAACTATCCAAAGGCCTTGGAGCATAGGTCATCAAGGCAAAGTGCGACTCTCTTTTTGTAGTAAACCAAGTAAACGGGAGTTTCGAGGTTCGAGAAGACACGATGCAAAGACACTTAGACAAGCTTCATATGACACTTCATCTCTTCAAATAATGGATGATGGTCCATGTGCCTCGAGAACAGAATAGCAAGGTTGATGCACTCGCAAACGTGGGATTTCGGTTGAAGAAGATGATATTGTCCTGGGGACTGTCGTACAACTATCAAGATCGGTGATCGAAGAGGGTCATGTAGAAATGAACTAAACAAGCCTAGCATGCGATTGGAGGAACAAGTACATCGACTACTTGAAGCATGGGAAGTGTTTACCTTGAAAATGGTATTACCAATTATATTTGATTTTGTGGTTCTAAAAATATATGATTTCTTTTAATACTACCTGTTATGTGAGGAATGCTAAGTGTAAGTAAAAAAGGAATGACAAGCAAACAAGTATGGTCACAAGACTGGGTACTCCGATCTCAGTAGTATCGGGTCTCGAGGGATAGTCTTTGGCAGTTCATAATGAACAATAAATGAAAAGCAATAAATCTTGTAGAGTAATCGTTGAGCACGTTTAGGCAAGAAAAGAAGATAATGTTCTATTGTAGTGAATATTAATGTGTATTACAAAATGATAGGGGTCCCCTATATATAGGAGGGGAGAATCCCAACATAGTACATGTCAAATTATGACAAAGAAATACTATT
Source organism: Nicotiana undulata (assembly GCA_005239495.1). Classification (NCBI taxonomy): domain Eukaryota; kingdom Viridiplantae; phylum Streptophyta; class Magnoliopsida; order Solanales; family Solanaceae; genus Nicotiana; species Nicotiana undulata. Next base: position 68,082 of record ML243783.1, read on the forward strand.
GGTATAGGTGTATGACGGCTCAGTACGAACTTGTACTATTTCTTCCGGACCTTGCTAGTCTTAACCACATGTCTTTGGGAATTTCCCGCCTTTCTATGACGATCATCAATTTTGTACTGCTTAGAGGCAGACCGTGGTGAGCCTTCAATACATTCTCTCGAGGGGTGTACTTCGAAGTCAAACTTCAGACCGTGCTTCGAGCCCCTCGAAATCGAGCTCGAAATGCCATAGAGGCCTTAAAATCGGACTTCCCCAATTTTGGTCGTATACAGATAGTCCCCGCATTTCTTATAGTGAAATGATAAGAAACGATTTGAATTCTCTGACTCTTGGATAACTCACCCCTATACGTACCCCAATACGCATAACTGACCCCTATACATACCCCAATTCTTCACTCCTTAACCTTTTACTTTTCACCATATCTTCAAACTTTCAATAACTCTTCTTACTTCTTTCTTTTGTTCATCCTTCAACCAGTTTCTTCTTTTTCTTCTGAAATATTTTAGCAAAAATGGAAAATGCCTCTAAAACCGTTCCCCAAGATGATAAAGTTTATTCACCATCACGCTCGTCTGAGAGCAAAGCAATAGTGCATCCTCGTATTGAGGGATGTATCACTGGACATTGTGAAACGTCCTCCGGTTTCAAGGTCAACAAACCTTCTTCGAAATCGGGGCGATGTGAACCCATGTCCTGATACATTAGCCTGATAACCGAAACTAAGAAGGTGAAGGCTTATTGCCGTTAGGGGGAGGCTGTACAAGTGGATATTCCTTCTCGTGAGGAATACATAACAACACATAAAGCCGGTTTCCTTAGTGTATACACATATCCTTTTACCCTAGGTCCGGTAGAACCATCTTCGCCATCAATAAACCCCGTGATCCTCGACTTCTGTAGACAATACCGGGTGACACATCATTCTAGCACATCATTAACATGATCAGGTACTTTATAAACATGGTCGAGGGGGTGTCTTTTACCCTCGACCATCTGATTAGAGTGTATAGTCCTCGACTTTATCGAGGCGGCCTGATTAACCTTCAACGTCGGGCTTCGAAGGTCCTCTTTGCCAGCATCAACGAGGACAAGTATGGAGGGTGGATGAGCCGCCTTGTCCGAGTTAGGACCTTGGACTTGATCCTTGCTGAAAGGATGACATTGCCCGAGGAATGGAATATGAATCGTAAGTGAACATGTTAATTAAGTATTTTCTCTTTCTTTTGGACCATCTTCCCTTCGAACTAACTCCCTTTGACGATGCAGCATTCGAGTGGTATCCTGGCGCGGTCAAGGATCTCCCGGGCTGGGTTCGTAAGCTTGATTCGGCCTACCCATATGCTAAGCGCGTGTAGCGCAATCTGGCCAAGACCCGATGGGAGGCTGAAAACATGGTGAGGTTTTACTTCTGCCATACTTGAACTCCTTAAAGAAGATATCCCTTTTTGTGTTTATATTTTGTGCTTGTGCAGGTCTAGGAGAAGCCTTTTTGATGAGTGAACCCCTGCCAGGGTCCGTAGATACACCAAAACCCATTAAGGAGAAGAAGAGAAAGAGGAAATAACCAACCAAGTCCCCGAAACCGAAGAAGGCTAAAATTAAAAAGCATAAGGTCCATTCAACGGCCTTAACTCCTGAAGTGACAAAGAGCCTTCGAGTTGAGGGCGAAGAAAAAAATGATTTCCCGCTAGTACTTAGGGGAAGAGGAAGCGTGACTGCTTCGAAGCTTGCAGAGCCGACGGTTGTTGAGACGAAGGCTTCTGAAACAAAAGTTGTTGTTTCTGCCCCACCTCGGGCTGAAGAGATTGTCGAGGGTAGGTCAAGCAAAGTCCCTGAGTCGGTCAACGCCCAAAATATTTCCCTAGTCGAGGGGCATTCAGTATATGAACTCGGGGAGCCCAGTTCTGAAGCTCCCAGAATACAAGGGAAGGCCTCGATCGATCTAGCCGGGGTTGTTAATGTAGATGATTCTCCACGGGGTCCGACATTATCTCCAAAGGAAATACGGGTTGCCCATAATATGGAGACTCCCGACGAGGGGGCATCACTCAGGGAGAACGATATGTTTGAAGGATACTTCACCGGGGTCAAAGAAATCCCCGACCTTAATGCCTCACTCATCTTCGAGAAAGCCGATAAGCTCTACAAACAGGTAATCTTTTGACGACTATACCTTGAGTTTTCATCCTCATTTTCATGATTTCTTTCCTTTATTCTTTTAGGCCATAGTGCTTTACAACCAGGCCTTTGCTAAATCATAAGATGAGTTGGCCCACTATGAGGAAGAGTGTAGGAGGTTCTCATCGGTGGCGGACGAGTCCACGGCCCTTTTCGCCAAACAGGAGGAGGAACTTCGTGATCTTCGAGCACATTTTGAGACGGTATCTCGAGAACGGACCGATCTCGATGTGCAGGTAATATAGTCTTCATATGTTTATTTTTGTGTTTGTCCGACTTAAGCATTTAATGCCTTGACTTGGTTTTTGCAGCTTAAGCAGAAAGATGACCTGATGTGGGAGGGGCTTAGACTAAGGCATATTGAGATCCTCGGACTCAAGCGTCGCATGGATGAGATAGCCTTCGAGAGAGATATTCTGTGAGGGAAGTTGACCTTGGTTGAGAATCAACTTCAAGATGCAAGGGCAAAAAGCAATAAGTATAAAGATCTCCATGTTGAATCGACCACCCCGCTATCTACAGCCAAGTCCAAAGCCGACGCACTCATATCCTCGTACCGGGAAGATGCTGCCACTGCAAATGCTCGAGCCAAGAAGATATCTGAAGAGACCGAGCTCAAGATGAATTGAGCCCTCGATCATGATAGATTAAGATCTCGGAGACAGGCTCTCGAGGAAGCACATGCACGGGGCTTCGATCGAAAGAGTGAGGGTCCTGGAAGACGAATCGGCAGCTCTGCTTACTTCCGATTATGATTCGGCCAGTGGCTCAGAAAATGAAGACGAAGTCCCCAAAGGGAAAAGCTGTTGTTGACCAGGGGGGCCGAAGGTCAAATCGTCGAAGGCACCATTCCTTAAGGGACTCCATCCGATAAAGTGACCCCTGCGGTAGATTAGGCTTCTATTTGTTTCTTTTTTTGTGTAAGGGCTCCAAGCGTGAGCTTTGTAAATATGTTTCGTGAAACTTTATTATATATGAAAGAATCTTCACTTTTCGTCACTTCCCATCTTTCCTTTGCTTTTTTGAAATAATTTTTTATGCTTGTCGATAATCAATCCGATGTGTTGGACTGATAACATAAAACCTCTGGGTTTTCGTGCTTGATGAATAATTGATAATATTTGACCGTTTAGGATTCGATCCTCGAGTTATGTTTTGATTCCGGACTATCGACCCTTAGGTTTTAAAGCATTGACCCGTAGGCTATTTTGAATTTGGCCATTAGTCTCTTTAGATCGGCCCTTAGGCTTTTAGGTTGTCCCTTAGGCTCTTTAGGTTGTCCCTTAGGCTCTTACATATTGGCCCTTAGGCTCTTTTTAGGTTGGGTAGATTTGACCTCTAATATGGCTATAGTTTTCCCCGATTCTGTCTAAAGACTTTTAAAGTTTTGGTTATGCCTTGGCATGTTTTGTGTTCGTCCGACTCTTCGACTGCTCCAATAATAACATCGATTATAAGTCGTTGTGTGACGACAATTGAGTACCTTGCGAGGTTCTCTCGAAGGCTGATTTTTCGAAGCCTTTTCATCAAATGCTAATTTTTTTGAAGACTTTTCATTGTTCGGAGGTGATATTATCTAAGCTCCTTTTCTTACGCCAAGTGTAACCTGATTAACCGGTATTTTTGAAGTGTTTGAAGGCCTTTAGATTTTTTGGCGGAAGTCGGACGTCTCTGAGCCACGTTATTTTGGCCGTAGCGTTTTAATAAGACCGTAGTCTTTATGTTCAGCCATAGCCTTTATTCCCTGAGTGAGATTACCTCAACGTCTATATCTATGGTCTGCCTTTTTAGGGGTATTACAAGTTCGAATATATAGCCTTGACCTTAATATCGGGGTTATGCCTTTTTAAGGTCTTATAAATTTGGGCATGCCTGGTTGAGGTCTTACAGATACGATGTTTCCTCACTGATGTCTTACGAGCTCGATGTTGCCTCGTTGAGGTCTTACGAATTTGAATTTTTGATGGCTCGATGAGCTAACTATCGATGGCAGTCCCCGAGTGTTCGAGGGTTTTTCTCCCCTAAGTTGTTTTATATGAAAGTAGTAAACATCTTTGAGGCACAAAGAGTTTTACTAAGAAAAGAAGCTTCTTCGATTACTTGATATATGTGTACATGTTTTAGCCTTTGGAGGATCGATTATTCTACATGGACACAGTTTTATTTGACCGTTTGGCCCAATACAATATTCTCCTATCGAGGTCCTCTTAGTCATAACTTGATTTCTACGAAAGATAACCTCTGAGGGTAATGCCCTCCAGTTTTTGAGGTTGATTGAAAAGAAGCCTTGAATACTTGTTGAGTTTTCCTCAGGTAACATATAGGTGTTGCCTCGTTGAAATCCTCGTCGGTAAAACCCATTTGGGATAAAACTCGATCTAAGGGAAAAAAGTGCAACGCATGCTTTAAAACCCAAGGTCTTCGAGCTGAATGGTGCTTCGGCTCCTCTCAGCCGAACACCTGTAATAAGTTAGTATGAAACATAAATTAAAAGGGAGAACGTTGTACCTTAACAGTAATAGTGTTTGAGTATCGATATGTTCCAATTGCTTGGTAATTTCTCGCCTTCCATGGTGCCAAGTTTGTAGGAACCTTTTCGTACTACCCCGAGGACGCGGTACGGTCCTTCCCAGCTAGGGAATAACTTCCGTTCATTTGGGTTTTGATTGTTGAGGGTGACTTTCCTTAAGACTAAGTCCCTGACTCCGAAGTATAGGAGGTTTGTTCTCCTATTATAGTATCTTTCGATCCTTTATTTTTGTGCGGCCATTCGGACCAGTGCAGCCTCTCACTTTTTATCTAGTAACTCGAGGGATGTAGTCATGGCCTCATAGTTCGAGTCCTCGGTGGCATGTCAAAATCTGGCACTCGGTTCCCCGACCTCGACCGGTATCAAAGCCTCGGACCCGTATACATAAGAGAACGGTGTCTCTCCTGTGTTTGACTTCGATGTTGTTCGATACGCCCATAGTACTTTGGGCAACACTTCTCTCCATTTTCCCTTTGGATTTTCTAGCCTCTTTCTTAAGTTTTGAATGATGGTCTTGTTCATGGACTCGACCTGACCATTTGCACTTGGGCTGTAGGGATTTGATAGGATCCTTTTGATTTAATGATCTTCGAGGAATTTCGTCACCTTGCTGCCAATTAACTGCGCCCCATTATCACATGTAATCTCGGATGGGATCCCGATTCGGCATATGATGTGGTCCCAGATGAAGTTAATGTCTTCTTTTTCTCTCATCTTCTAGAAGGCATGTGCTTCCACCCATTTCGAAAAGTAGTCAGTCATAAATAAAATTAATCTAGCTTTACATGGCGTCGTTGGTAGGGGCCAACGATGTATATCCCCCATTTCATTAATGACCACGACGACAAGACTGAATGTAGTTGTTCACCGGATTGGTGAATCATTGGTGCAAACTTTTGGCATTTGTCACACATTTAAAGAATTCCTTGGTGTCTTTTTCCATGTTATCCCAATAGTAACCCGCTCTGATCGCCTTTCAATCTAAAGAATTGACACCAGATTGATTTCTACAAGTGCCTTCATGGATTTCTCGAAACACATAATCGGTGTAACTAGGACCTAATCATACTTCTAGAGGCTCGTCGAAGGTCCTTCTATATAGTGTTTCATTCTTGTCGAGTGAAAATCAGATTGCTTTGGCTCGGGGCCCTCAATTCTTTTGGGTCCGTGGATAACTTCCCGTTTCTCAAATAGTCGATGTACGTGTTCCTACAATCCCATGTTAGACTTATGCAGTTGATATCGGCATGGCCTTCTTCAACCACCGACTTTGATAGTTGTACAACAGCCCTCGGGAGTATGTCATCTTTTTCAACGGACAATCCCATGTTTGCGAGTGCATCGGCCTCGCTATTTCGTTCTCGAGGTATGTGGACCAGAGTCCACTCTTTGAAGCGATGTAAAGTGACTTGAAGCTCGTCTTAGTATCTTTGCATCCTATCTTCCCGAACCTCAAAGATCCCATTTAATTGGTTCATTACCAGAAGGGAATCACATTTTGCTTCGATGACTTCTGCTCTTAGGCCTTTGGCCAGCTCGAGACCTGAAAACATAGCCTCATACTCGGCCTCGTTGTTTGTCAATTTTGATGTTTTTATAGATTGTCTAGTTATACCAACCGTAGGTTGTTTCAGAACTATGCCAAGCCCTGACGCTTTCCTGTTTGAGGCACCGTCGGTGAATATGGTCCATACCCCCGATGATGTGCCCATTTTCAACAAGAGTTATTTCTATACCTTGGGCATGGGGGAAGGCATAAAGTCAGCCACGAAGTCCGCCAAAACTTGAGACTTGATAGCTGTTCAGGGTTGGTACTCGATATCATACCCTCCGAGTTCGATGGAAAATTTGGCCAATCAGCCCGATAATTCAGGCTTATGCAAAATGTTTCGAAGAGGGTATGTTGTTAAAACACATATATGATGACATTGAAAATAAGGTTTCAATTTCCGAGATGCACTTATTAATGCAAGAGTTAATTTTGCTAAGTGTTGATCTCCTAGGGTCCGACTTACGTAATAGACAGGGAATTGTGTACCTTGTTCCTCTCGAACCAACACGCCACTTACCGCTACTTAGGATACAACCAGATATAAGTACAGTGTTTCGCTCTCCTTCGGGGTGTGGAGCAAAGATGGGCTCGAGAGATACCGCTTTAATTCCTCTAAGGCATGTTGGCATTTCGGAGTCTACTCGAAGCTATTTTTCTTCTTGAGTAAGGAGAAGAAGTGGTGACTCCGATCTAATGACCTCGAGGTGAATCGGCCTAAGGCCGCTATCAGCCTGGTCAACCACTATACGACCTTCACATTGTTCACCACCATGATTTCTTCGATGGCCTTGATTTTGTCAGAGTTTATCTCGATTCTCTTGTTCGACACCATGAAGCCTAAGAATTTGCTTGAACCTACTCCGAAGGCACATTTCTCGGGGTTGAGTTTCATGTTGTAGCTTCTAAGGATATCGAATGTTTCCTGCAAATGAGTCAAATGGTCCTCTGCGCGCAGGGACTTATCTAGCATGTAATCAATGTAAACTTCCATAGACTTGCCTATTTGATATTTGAACATCTTATTAACCAGGCGTTGAAATGTGGATCCCGCATTTTTATCCCGAAGGACATTACATTATAACAATATGTACCATACTTCATGATGAACGAAGTCTTTTCCCTATCCCCCAGGTTCATTTTAATTTGATTATACCCGAGTAGGCGTCGAGAAAAGTGAGGATCCCATGGTCGGCCGTGGCATTGATCAAGCAATCGATGTTGGGAAGTGGGAATGAGTCTTTAGGGTACACTTTATTCAAATCTTTGTAATCTACGCACATCCTTAATTTGTTCCCTTTTTTGGGGACTACCATCACACTAGCTAACCATTTGGGGTATTTCACTTCCCTAATGGATCCTATTTTGAGAAGTTTTGTTACCTCGTCTTTGATGAACGTATGTTTTACCTCGGACTGAGGCCTCTTTTATAGCTCACCGGTTTGAACCTGGGATCGACACTTAGTCGATGGGTGGTTATTTCCGGCGGGATCCCTGTCATGTCTAAATGGGACCAAGAAAAGCAATCAAAATTGTTAATAAGAAATTGAATGAGTTTTTTCATGAGTTCGGGGGATAATCCCGTTCCTAGGTATACCTTTTGATCTGGAAGATGCTCAATCAAAATGCCCTGTTCAAGTTCTTTGACCGTCGATTTTGTTGCATCTGACTCTTCGAGGGCTACGAATGTTCGAGGAGTGAGGTATTCTTCTTCATCATCCTCGTTCAGCTTCTCACGGATAACATGTCCCTTGGGGATCTGCTTGTCTTCTTACCTCTCCGAGATGAAGGGCGTCGATGTTGGTGCCATGTCATGTATTGCGAACATCTCCTTTGCTGCATGCTGCTCTCCATACACCGTTTTTACACCATCCTTTGTTGGGAATTTCATCATCTCATGAAGAGTTGATGGCACTGCCCTCATGTTTCGTATCCACGGCCTCCCAAGTAAGGCATTGTACCTCATGTCACCTTCGATGACATGAAACTTTGTGTCTTGAATTGTACCGTACATGTTGACAGGGAGGATGGTTTCCACCATCCTTGTCTCACTTGCCATGTTCAATCCATTGAGGACTCAAGAGGCGGGTATGATCTGATCGAGCAGTCTGAGCTGTTCCACCACCTTCGACCTGATTATATTGGTCGGGCTACCTTGATCCACGAGCACACATTTAATTTGAACTATATTCAAAAGAAAAGAAATCACAAGTGCATCATTATGTGGTTGAGACAAGGCCTCGATGTCTTCTTCACTAAATATAAGATCGTCCTCAGGAAAATAGCCCCGAGCTTGCTTTTCCATTGCGATGGATACTTTGGTCTGTTTGAACATGGGTCCCTATGGGGTTTCGATTTCTCCATGTATCATGTGAATGATGTGTTGGGGTTCTTGTAGTTCGTTCTTTCTGTTCGCCTCTCTTTCTCGAAAGTGGTTCTTGGCTCGATTGCCGAGGAATTCTTGAAGATGCCCTTTGTTGATTAGTCGGGCCACCTCCTCTCAAAGCTGCCTACAATTATCGGTCCTATGACCGTGAATGCCATGTTACTCACATATTAAGTTGGGGTTCCTTTGGGAAGGATCTGACTGCGCGGTCTTTACCTGGTATCTTTGTTCTTACCCATGGCTGATACGATGTCTGAGTCATCGATGTTGAAGTTATATTCTGACAATCGGGGTGCCTCTATTAGCCTCAATGTTCGTCAAACCCGGTCTTTCTCATAAGTCCCCTGGAATTTGGCCTCGATCCATACCCTGGTCATTTCGAGGTATATTCCACTTCGAAGTGTTTCTTCGATCTTTGACGTATGGTTGATATCTTTCTTTCTGCATTTCTTAATTCCTTAGAAAATAGCCTTCTCGGATACACCGAGCTCGAAGGGGATCCCAATTGGTCGTCCTCGACCTTGATCTTCGATTGATACCTGTTGTGCACAACCGCCCAAGTTACGGCGGGATACTCAATCAAATTCTACTTCAGCTGCTTCGAAGCTATCGAGCTTCGCTCATTCAATCCTTGAGTGAAGTCCTGCACTGCCCAGCCATTGGAGACTAGTGGTAATTCCATTCTCTCCATTTGAAAGCGAGATATGAACTCCTTTAGCATCTCGTTCTCTCTTTGTTTAATCATTAAGACATCGTACTTTCTTGTGGCGACCCGAATAGCACCAGCATGTGCCTTCAAAAAAGATTCTGCCAACATGGAAAACGAATCTATTGAGTTCAGGGGAGGTTATTCTACCACATCATGGCCCCCTTTGACAATGTTTCTCCAAATTTCTTCAACAAGACAGACTAAATCCCGTCATCCCTTAAGTCATTCCCTTTTGTACCACAAGTATAAGTGGTAATATGCTCATTTGGGTCCATGACTACGGGATATCGGGCATCCTGAACTTCTTCGGAATGAGCTTTTGAGCCACACTTGATGGAAATAGTTTTTGCACGAACTTCTTTGAATCTACACACTTCAGAATAGGTGGTGCGCCCGAGATCTGATCGACCCTCGAGTTATAGGTCTCAACATTTGTTTTCGTTAGCCTCTATCTTCTTTTCTCCTGACTCAATCCTTTTGGTGAGATCCTCGATTATTTTCATAATAGTGGGGTCTGCTACTGACCCATTGTTACTCGATCTCTCTGGTGCCTGCTCGACTCGAGGAGCCGTTTCTGGTACTTCTTTTCTTGGAGTTTTTCTGTTGATTCTGTAGCTGAGCAATAGCAACTTGATGTGCTTGTAACATATGAAAAATGACTTGTAGGCTAACTTATCTTTCCTTCCGATATGGAGTTCTCTGCGCTTCATGTTGGTCTCCACCACGCACACTTTTGTCATTATCAGAGCCTACATCGACATGCAAAGCGTTGCGTGAGCCCAAATCGACGACGATTAGCGCTGGTTCCACCCCAGGGTTTTGCAGTGGCACGCCGGAGACTAAGGAAGTTGCATCGTTCTCTCCATAAAGCCCAAGACCATAGTTTTCTTGTGCATTTTCTGATTTGGACATTTTTTTACGTGAAATCAAAGATTCTTGGACAAGAAAAAGTGTGCAAAATAACCTGGGTTTTCAGAAAACAAGCACCAAAACAATCACTATTATTTTTAGCCCCACGGTGGGCGCCAAACTGTTTACCTTGAAAATGGTATTAAGAATTATATTTGATTTTGTGGTTCTAAAAATATGTGATTTATTATAATACTAATTGTTAGGTGAGGAATGCTAAGTGTAAGTAAGAAAGAAATGAAAAGCAAACCAGTATGGTCACAAGACTCGGGACCCCGAGCTCAGTAGTATCGGGTCTCGAAGGTTAGTCTTTGGCAGTTGATAATGAACAATAAATGAAGAACAATAAATGAATACTATAAATGAAGAGCAATAAATCCTGTAGAGTAATCGTTGAGCACGTTTAGGCAAGAAAAGAAGAGAATGTTCTATTGCAGTGAATATTCATGTATATTACAAAATGATAGGGGTCCCCTTTATATAGGAGGGGAGAATCCCAACATAATACATATCTAATTACGACAAAGAAATACAATTGGTATAGTTGTATAATGGCTCAGTACGGACTTGTACTATTTCTTGCAGACCTTGCTAGTCCTAACCACGTGTCTTTGGGAATTTCTCGTCTTTCCATGACGATCATTGATTTTGTACTGCTTAGAGGCAGACCGTGGTGAGCCTCCGATACATTTTCTCGAGGGGTGTACTTCAAGGTCAAACTTCATACCGTGCTTCAAGCCTCTCGAAATCGGGCTCCGAATGCCATAGAAGCCTTAAAATCGGACTTCCCCGATTTTGGCCGTATACATGCAGCTCTTTCCGGACCCAAAATAATCGAGGGCTCTTCGAGCCAAGGCAGATCGATTTTCACTCAATGAGAATGGAACATTGTATATAAGTATCTTCGACGGACCACTAGCAGTATTCTTGGGACCGGGGGACACCGATTATGCGCTACGAGAAATCCACGAAGGCACTTGTGGAAACCACTCTGGTGCCTATTCCTTGGTTCGAAAGGTAAACATAGTGGGGTACTATTGGGATAGCTTTGAAAATTACAACAAGGAGTTCGTTCGACAATGTGACAAATGCAAAATATTTGCACCGATGATCCATCAACCCGATGAAAAACTACACTCGGTCCTATCCCCATGGCCATTCATGAAATGGGGGATGGACATCGCCGGCGCACTACCAACGGTGTCAGGTAAAGATGGATTTATCTTTTTTATGATTGACGACTTCTCAAAATGGGTAGAAGTGCATGCCTTCGAGAAGATAAGAGAAAAAGAAGTTATCGACTTCATATAGGACCACATCATATGTCGATTCAGGATACCCTCTGAGATAATATGCGACAATGGGAAGCAATTCATTGACCGCAAAGTAACCAAGTTCCTCGAAGATCATAAAATCAAAAGGATCCTATGAATGCCTTATCACCCCAGTGAAAACGACCAAGTTGAGTCCACAAACAAAACTATCATTCACAACTTAAAGAAGAGGTTACATAACGCGAAGGGGAAGTGGAGAGAAGTATTGCCCGTACTATATGCATATCGAACGACGTCGAAGTAAAGCACGGGAGAGACCTTGTTTTCTTTGGTATACGGGTTTGAGGCATTAATACCAGTCGTGGTCAGGGAGCCGAGCGTCAAATTTCAGCATGCCACTGACGACTCGAAAAATGAGGCCAAGAACACCTCTCTTGAGCTACTAGATGAAAAATGAGAGGCCGTATTAGTTTGAATGGACGCTCAAAAGCAAAGGATCGAAAGGTACTATAACAGAAGAACGAACCTTTGCTACTTCGGAGTCGGGGACTTGGTTCTAAGGAAAGTCACCCTCAACACTCGAAACACAAATGAAGGGAAGTTAGGCACTAGTTGGGAAGGACCGTACCGCGTCCTCAGAGTAAGGGGTCTAAGTGTGAGCGTTGTAATTATGTTTCGTGAACCTTTTTTATATATGAAAGACTCTTTGCTTTTCGTCACTTCCCATCTTTGCTTTGCTTTTTTGGAATAAATTTTTATGCTTGTCAATAAACAATTCGATGTGTTGGACTTATAACATAAAACCCTTGGGTTTTCGTGCTTGACGAATAATCGATAATAGTTGATCGTTTATGGTTCGTTCCTCGAGTTAAGTTTTGACTCGGGACTATCGACCCTTAGGTTTTAAAGCATTAACCTTAAGGCTATTTTTAATTTGGACATAAGGCTATTTACATCGGCCCTTAGGCTTTTAGGTTGGCCCTTAGGCTCTTTAGGTTGGCCCTTAGGCTCTTACATATCGGCCTTAGGATCCTTTTAGGTTGGGTCGATTTGACCTCTAATATGGTTGTGTGCACCTAAAATCGGCAAGGCCAATTTTATGTTTGTTTTGGAGTTCAGTAGCTTATTCGCATAAGATTCAAGGTATGGCCCGAGGTCTGACCTCGCGCGTCCCTTACGCTTGACCTCGAGGCAGTACAGGTTCAGGATCAGCATAGCTGAATGGCACAAGGACTGAGGTGACCAACCCTATAACAAAGTACGAGTCTGTACTCAAACACTAAATAGTTGTATCAATCACAAATCTTTGTAATAAATGATAGTGTACTATGTTGGTATTTCCATTCCTATATAAATGTGACCCTATTATTTTTTACGGAGGACATATTCAATAGAAGAAACAAGAACATTCTCTGTCTTTCACTCAAACATTCCCTATTGTCTCTTTGTTAGCTCATTTACTTACATTTCATTAATTATTCTTCATTTATAGCTTATTATTGATCATAAATAGCATACTTCGAGACCCATAAAACTGCTATAGCTTCATCGGTCGCTTGCCACTAACCCTGAACCTTGGTCTCTAGAATCCACCTTGGCCAGCTTCGGACATCCGATCAGAGGTAGTCTGGTTTGCTTGTTTTCGATTTCATACTACTCTTACTCTATTTATCTCAATCATACTTAGCATGTACTGCATAAAAACTAACATTAAAATAAATGCATATTTTTATAACCAGTTAATCAATTATAATTGTAATTACCATTGTTTTAGTGCTGGTTTGCTGAAAAACGCAAGTTATCCTTCACACTTTTTCTTGTCCAAGAATCTTTGATTTCAAGTCAGAATGTCTAACTCAGTAAACACACGCGAAATAAACGGTGTCGAAGACCGTGGAGAAAATAGTGCAGTTGTTTCAGGTGCTGGTGTACCAACACAGAACCCTGTGGGTATACCAAACCCGAACCTAGTAGATGTGGGCTCGTGCAATGCAAACACATTGATGCCAGTTCCCGTTCCAACAGTGATACGCGTCCTGCGGAAGAACAAGAGATTCAGAACACTCCGGCTTGAGAAGAAAGGCAGGTTCGCCTTCACGATATTTTTGAAATATTGCAGACACATCAATTGGCGATCGCTCAGCTACAGAGCCATCAAAAGACTCCAAGCACAGTACCACCACAGGCGGCTCCTCGAGTCGAGCAGGCACTAGGAAGATCGAGCAATGAAGGGTCGGAAACCGACCCTGCCATTATGAAAATACTCGAAGATCTCACATAGAGAATCGAATCAGGTGAAGAGAAAATAGAAGCCAACATCAAAAAAGTGGATACCTACAACACGAAGGTCGACAAAATACCAGGCACGCTCCCTATCTTAAAGGACGTGGATTCGAAGAAGTTTCTGCAAAGGCCTTTCTTGTCACTGCCTACACTTGTGCCGTAAAGGGGAACGACTTGAAGGAGGACGAGATCGAGTCGGTCCTGTTGAAAAAGTTTGGACAAATGCTATTGAAAGGGTCCATGATGTGGTATCACAACTTAACCCCTAATTCGATAGATTCGTTTGCCATGTTGGCAGACTCTTTCACAAAGGCGCATGCTAGTGCCATTAAGGTTGCAACCAGGAAGTACGATGTATTCAAAATCAAGCAGAGAGAAAGTGAGATGTTACAGGAATTTGTATCTCGCTTTCAAATGGAGCGAATATAGTTATCGCCGGTCTCCGACAATTGGGCGACGTAGGCCTTCACCCAAGTCCTGAACAACGAAGCTCGATAGCTTCGAAGCAGGTGAAGCAGAAGTTGGTTGAATATCCTGCTGTCACTTGGGCAGATGTCCACAATTGATACCAGTCGAAGATTAGGGTAGAGGATGACCAATTAGGAGCCCCTTCGGGCTTAGTGTATCCCAATAGGCTCCCAACAAAGGAACTGAGACTGAACAAGAAAAGATATCAACCGTACCCCAAAGATCAGAGGAGCTCCCCAAGGCGTAACATACCCCGGAATGATCGAAGGGTAGATCGAGGACAATACCATCGGGGACTCGTAAACCAAGTCGATTTAAACGGGCACGCAGGACCAATGGAGGCGCCCCGATTATTGAAGTACAACTTTAACGTCGATGTCTCAGACATCGTGTCAGCCGCAAGAAAAATCAAGGACACCAGGTGGCCCAAACCCATATTGTCAGAATCATCGCCAAGAAACCATAACTTGGTGTGTGAATTTTACGTCACACACAGTCACAAGACTGAAGATTGCAGGCATCTCCGGGAAGAAGTAACCTGACTACTCAGCAAAGGTCACCTCAGAGAGTTCCTCAGCGATCGGGCAAAAAAAAAGCTTTGAGAGAGAGAGGCAAACAAGAGAAACGAAGCGGAAGAGCCGCAGCATGTCATCCACGTGATCATGGGAGGGATTGACGCCCCGCAAGAACCCCTTGGTGAGCAAAGGAAAATGTCTGTCATCAGGGAAAAACAAACTCGAGGGTGCATACTCAATAATGCCCTCACATTCATCGACAAAGGCATCGAAACCTTACCACAACCCCATAACGACACATTGGTAATTTCTATTCTTGTGAATACATTTCATATTAAATGTGTGCTTGTTGATCCATGTAGCTCGGCCATCGTAATCAAGTGAAAGGTAATAGGGCAGCTCAGACTACTCGACCAGATCGTGCCCGCCTCTCAGATCCTCAACGGATTCTATATGGCAAGCGAAACCACAAAAGGAGAGATCATCCTACCGTTCAGCATGGCTGGCACAGCTCAGAATACCAAGTTCCATGTTGTCGACGGAGACATGAGATACAACACATGAGAGCAGTACCGTCAACCCTTCATCAAATGATGAAGTTTCCGACGAAAGAAGGAATAAAAATTGTATATGGGGAGCAGCACCCGGCAAAAAAGATATTTGCGGTACACAGCATAATACTGGCAACGACATCTTACATGCCAAAAGAGCCAAAGGTTAAACATACGACCAAATAGCGGTGACGCGCTGCATCCCTGGCAGCATCAAAATTCGTAAATGAAGGACTGTACCGCGTCCTTAGAACAGGCAGGAAAAAATAAAACACCATCGAGGCTGGAACGCCATCACTACTAATGTATGACTACCCTCCTTATTTATACACATTTTATACTAACTTATACGCAAGTGTACGATGAAGGGAGTCGAAGTGCCTTCCGGTTTGAAGACCTTAGGTTTTAAAGCATGCGTTACACTCTTTTTCCTTCAATCGGATTTTACCCTGGAAAGGGTTTTGCCGGCAAGGTTTTTAATGAGGCAACACCTATGTGCTACCCGAGGATAACTCGAATAAGTATTCAAGGTTTCTCTCCAGTCAACCTAAAATACTAAGGTGCATTTCCCCGGGAGGTCGCCCCCTCAAGAAAATAAAAGTAAGCTGAAAAGGGTCTCAACAGGAAAATAGTGTACCATTCCAAACGGGCGAATGAACCATGTCCGCATAAAAGGATCGAACCCTCGGCGGCGGAAACATGTATGCTTATACCAAACAATCAAAGGAGTATTTTTACCATCAAAACACTTTTCAAATTAAAGAAATTGTTATTATTAACATTCGAGTTGTCAAGATCCGAGGCTGTAATATCCCAAACGGGTAACCTTAGGCTTGTTCGTAACTGTAAGACCTCGAGTAAAGCATGTCCAGATCACACAACCTTATAAAAGGCGCAGTTCCGACTTCAAAGCCAAGGATATATATTCGAACTTATAAGACCCCTAAAAAGGTATACCCTTGAATATAGATGTCGAGGATACGATACTCGGGACTAAAGGCTCCAGCCAAACAAAAACGACGGTGGTCGATATGCTACGGCAAAACTAACGTAACTCAGGGATGCCCGGCCGTCGCGATAAAATCAAATCCTTTGAAGTTACTTCGAAAATAACCGATAAATTCACAATACCCGGCTTAAGCAAACGAGCTTCGATCATTTTCATGTCAGCTCCCAACAATGAAAAGGCTTCGAAACAGTTCAGCCATAGGGAAAAACCTTCCGAGGTGCCCAACAATCGTCACATAACGATTCATAATCGAGGTTCATACTGAACCGTCGAAGAGTCGAACGAATGCAAACATATCAAAAGCTTTAGCGATCGAAAATATAATCGTACTGAAGAACCTATCGACCCAATGCGTAAGATCCTTTAAGCTAGCTTAAAGAGCCTCCGTGCAAATTCAAAACCTTAAGTGTCGATGAGCTCGAGTCGTAACCTGGCTTGAGGGGTGAGACCGAAATGGTTAACTAAAATGCGTAAGAGCCTCGAAGCTAGCATAAAGAGCCTCCGAGCTAATTTGAAACCTAAAGGGTCGGTAAGCTCGAGTAGTAACCCGACTCAAGGACTAAGCCCAAAGTGATTAACTAAAACGCCCAAGGGAAAACATACCGGATCTCACGAGCCAACACCCAAAGGCCTCCGGACTGACTAAAGGTCATATTGACCCCATGAGCTTAAACCCTGACTTAACAGGTCTAAGGGCCGATCCATAAACCTAAGGGTTTTCTGAACAAGATTGTCGGACCGTCTTTCAACGATTAAAATTCTGGGCAAAAACAGGCGCAGAAAAGACGAATAAATCGGAAACTTTTCCATATACGCAGGCATTGTAAATATACATTTGCAGATGCTATCACGAAGATCCCTAACAAAACATAAAGAAAGGAAGCCTGGCATACTTCCCCTCGGGGACTGTGGCTCTATCGGTCTTTTCTTCGTTATCCTCTAAATCTGACCTAAGGAGTTTGGCGTCGCATTCGTCTGCCCTGGCCTGCCTTATCTCTTTTGAGGGGTCGAAGCCCCTAGCATGGATTTCCTCGAGGATATCACTTCCGGATCTATGATGGGCATAGTCTCTACTCCTGCGTTCACGATTAGAAACCTTTATCAGCTCAGCCCGAACATCAGCAACATCTTTTGAATAAACGACCACTTTCTTATCGGCCTTCGCTCGAGCCTCTTGAGCCTCGACACATGCATCAACTACTTCAGCCTTCATTCGCAGAAGCTCGGCTTCGAGTTCTTCTATCTTGTTCGCCTTAATCGAGTTATCCTCTCGAGCATTCCGAAGGTGCGCTTTGAGAGTAGAAGCTTTAGCCAAGGCATTCTTTTTGGCCGCAACATGGGCGTCATTCTGAGCCCTAAGCCCACTGCACTCGCGCTCAGCTTGACCAACTCTGCCCCAAAGGCGCTCCAGGTCCTCCGTCTTTCTCTGCAGCTGCAACACAAGATTAATCCCTGAAAATGAGAGAATAAACATGTACATCATCAAAGCAGGAATTCAAACTTAAACTTATCAAACTGAGGAGTTTGAGGGATCTCTCCCCGTCCGAAGCTTTTTTAAATTCAAACTTAAACTTATCAAAGACCTGTGAAAAGCAAGCTTTAGTTAAAAAAATGAAAATACGAAGTTGGAAGATTAGAGAATCATCAAAGCTCACTATAGAGCAAAATCGATGGGCCTCCTCAAAGGCTGACCGAGCGCTTCCTAGCTTGACCCCTTTTGTCCCGTTCGAACTGTCCCAAGAAGAGACACCATATTTAGGGGGTCCGCTCTCATCATACGACCCTTGGACCCGATCATCCCATAGGGCACCCTTGATAGGAGGAGAAACTGATAGATTCCAGTCCTCCCCCGTCGATGTACCTTTGACAGGAATTGAAAACGGCGATAAGGGAGGGATCACTTCCCCGAAGGCAAAAACTTCGGACCTTGAAACCTCGGCATCACCGCCCTTACGACACCGGGAGGATCTCACCTCAAAGAAGGTTTCCCCGCTCGTTGAGGATTGTTTCCGGTTGCTCTCATCTCCCATTTCTGAGGCACCCCATCCACCCTCCATCAGGTATCGCCACTTACTCTCATCACAAGCGAAACAGGCCACCAATCTCCGATTCTAATCCGCCAAGTCGGGAATCTCGAATGGAATCCACGGAGTTGCTACCAAAAGGAAGGTAAGACATCATCACAAAGTCTGCCTTCGCTACATACAAAATAATAAACGCACGAGTGTACCACTTACATGTGAAATTCCATCTCTCGGGTAAGGGCATGAACTCCTTCGGGATAATATTAACAGTCTGCACTCGGACAAACTGGCACATCCACCCGCGAATCCTCTTCCCTTCGTCGTTAGCAAAGAGAGGCCGACTGGATCAGCGTCGGAGAGTAATCATGCCCCGACAGTGCGAGGGCCGGTATAATATGATAACATGACTAAGGGTGAACACGAGTCTGGCCTTCTCGACAAAGAATTTCTTCATCAATACTATCATCCAGGAAGATGGATGAACCTGTGCCAAAGTAACCTGATACCTCCTACAAAGATCGAGCACGACCCTGTCAAGGGGACCTAATGTAAAGAGGTACGTGCACACGTTCAAAAATCCCTTTGCATGGGTCATGATACTCTCTTCCGGGGAAGGTATCTGCACTACCACGTTTTTCCCACATCCACAACCTCTCTTCACAGCCTCAAGTTTTGATGTCCGTTCGTCTGGCACCAAAAGTGAGCCAACAATCAGACAAGAAGCAGAAGCAGAATTCCTCTCCTCTTGGAGAGCGGGATTTGACGTGGTATCCATAGGTGCTCTGTCACAAGGAAGGGATGACAAGGCAAATATTTTAACTTAAACAAAGAGAGAATCGGTAAAAGAGCGAAAGACTCTATAAAAGAGATAATTTCTCAAAATGACGAAGACTTAGAATGAGGGAAGCTAATGTAATTATAGGGCAAAGCAACGGCCGGTTTGCTTGCCTTGAGGCACAATTAATTCAGACGGTGTCATTAACGCTCCAAGGAGAACGGACCGGTGAGACCACTGTAGTCGTCTCTCTGGCTATGTCACATGAACAACATTGCCCAACGACTGGAGGTCCCCATGAAGATTTAACCTCGAGAAGATACCCCACCTCAAGTGCCTCAGTTATCGTGTCTATGGACCCCGAAGAACCGTCCAACGAAGCTATCAATCTGGTCCCAAAATGGACAATTTCGGGGACCCCTACTATTGTAATAAGCTTAAAAGTGCCTCCCGCATAATTCCCAATCACATGGAAATTTATTGTTATCATGGGCTATTAAGAGATGCAAATATAACAAGGTCTCGAAACGGCTCTCGACTTCGAAAGGCTTCGTCGTTGGTTACACGATTTTCTAAAGGAACATTCGTTCCTATCTCGAAATGGTGCCTGATATCGAGAGTATCCACCGCTGTTAGTGCAAGTTCTAATAGTAACTGTCTAAGATCTGCAAATCGGACTAGCCCGAGATGGTACCCGATCTCGACGGCTTTACTGCTCTAAAACTGAACCTCGAGTGGGCCAACATCAAAAATAGAAGGAATGCCTTTACATGAAGGAAATTAAAAGACGGAAAACTACTGTTGTATTCACAAAAATATATTTACAAAGGGTGTATCTACATAAGACTCTTCCTAGGAGCCGATGTACAAAGAGGAAAGGGGAATGCAAAATTGGTAAAATAGGCCTACTCCTCGCCTCCGCCACCTGCTGAGCTACTGCCAAAATCACTATCGAGCCCTCGTCCAAAGATGTAGAAAGTGTTGATCCCTCCTCTTCTATCATGGCCTTCTCAATCTTGTCAGTGAGATCGGCATCTTTAGCACTTGCTTCCTCGAGGGCCTGCCTCCTAGCTTGCGAGCGCGCGTAAACAACGGCTCGAGTCAGTTTGAGCCCGACTCCTTCATATATCACCCTAGCCAGGTTATTGGAAGCAATCGCGTCTCTTTTGTACGAGGCAACATGACCATCAGCCTCAGCTTTATCCACAGATAGCAAGACAACCTCATCCCGGGCACTCCGAAGAAGGACATGGGTCGAGGCCAGCTTACCCTCCAAAAGGTCCCTTTCTGAAGTCACAACGTCGTTTTGTTTTCTGAGCTTGAGGATCTCCGTGTCTCTGGCCGCGGCCTCCTTTTGGAGTTGCCTCACCAGGCATTCCTCTGTTCGATCTATAAAGAAAATCATGCTAGGAAAGCACTGACTCGCGGGGGTAAGGAAATAAATTCATGTGTAATGTTACCTGACCAGCAATGCTAGTCCGCTCGTGGTGCACTCGCTCAAAAGTTGTCCTAAGCTCATTCAACTCCTTGTCCTTTCGGGAGGAGGTCTCTGACGCATTGAGCTCCAATTTGAGTTTCCCGAACACCTCCTTGCGCCTAGTGAGCTCGATACGAAGCTTGGAAAAGGCATGGTCATACAACTTCTAAACCTGTAATACAGAGGGAAGGAATTAAAAAATGAAGATAGAAAATCGAAGTGAGTGATGGAGATTACTTGCTTTTGAAGCTTCCCTTCCTCTTCGAGGGCAACGGGGGTGTCGAGATCGATGTTATCCTCAATTCCAACAAAGAAGTCTCTAAATGAGTCAAACTCGCCATGAGAGACCCCAACATCGGCGGCACCCCTGTTCAGCGCGTCACCTATCTCCCCGGGGGTAAACGAAGGGCCCAAATCGAGGCCATCGATGATTTTGATCTCTATCGAGATATTCTCTTTGTCTCGAGTTACTTCAAGTTCATGCTCCCTGAACTTGGCAGCTACAGACTTGCCGGCATGGACCATATCGCGACCAGACTGATGCTCGGGGACTCCACCCTCACCAGTGCTTTGCTCCGATCGAGGTCGATCCCCTTAAGCTACTTTTGGCTCGGGGCCCCCCGTTCAATGTCCCCCTAATAATGACACTTCTTCCTCCCCCCCCCCCCTGTGCCAAAGGGCGTTCATCACCGCCATCATCTTCATCTGCAACACGCAGACTCGCCGCAGCAGTCGGAGTTAGGACCGTAGTACCAATCTTGGGCCTGCGGATTATGATTTTCTTTGGTTTTGGAAACTCACCCCAAGTCCCTTTCTTCCTCTTCTTGCCCTTCGCGGTCCTTGAAGCACTTGACTCACCAGGCGGGGTTGACCTCATCGACCAGTAATCCCCGAGGCTTGCACAAATTTTAGGTTCACTTCCACAGAAGATCGTATGCATGAAAGTATGCAATAATCACGTAAAGATCTTACCGTGCTTCTTGGCCTGCCATCACATTTTGGAAAAATCCCGCCAGGAACACTCATTATACAGAAATGCGGAGTTCAAACTCCTAATCCATCTCGAGAGTTCTGGGACCGCATCAGGGAACCAAATGGCGATTGTATTATCAAGAGAGGATCAATTCAGAAACAATAGATAGAGGAGAATGAGATGTGATTGGGACAATGATACTTACGACTCATGTTATATTCCTCCGGGAATGACATCCGATCAGTTGGAATAACATCGTAGGTCCTCACTTTGTCGAATCGACTCATCCATCCTCGGTCCTTATCCTCGTCAATGCTCGCGAAAAATGGCTTCGCGGACCGATGGTGTAGCTTCATTAAGCCCCTTCGGAAGAGACGGGGGTTGTACAACTGTATCATCTGATCAAGAGTAAAGTCATTCCCTCGATCCAGTTGGAAAAGTATCAGTGCATATATACGATCCTCCAGAAGGAAGGATATATTTGACTGAGTGTCACTCAGTATTCACACCAAAAGTCGAGTATGACCGGATATATCGATGAAAAGGAGGAAGAGTCTACGGGCCCAAGTGTAAAAGGGTATGCATAGATGCTGAGGAAGCCGTCTTTATAAGTAGTTATATTTTCCTCGGCCTTGGGGATCTCAACAAGCGTTGCCTCATCCCAGCCACAATCAGTTTTCACCCTCTCCAACTTTGATATTATACATATATACCTGGACACGAGTTTGCATATACCCGGTTTGTGGGAGGCTTATAGATGGTAAGGTCAGAGGTCGTCTCAAAATCACCACAAATACATTGTTCGACGCTTAGTGGTTTTTTCACTTTGTCCTTGGCCGGGCGTGTGGGGGATGAAATATCCTCTTTTTGAGGGATAGTCTTGGAGGTCTTGGCCATGACTGAATCGAGGTTTGTGATAGAAGAGATGGGAAGATAAACTGAGGAGGGAGATAAGCACAGAAGAAGTTGGAGAATGGCCCTAAAAACATAAAGATGGGGGTGAAAGTTCGGATGGCACGCGGATGCGGTATTTAAAGCAGTCATGTGGGCAACGCTTGGGGAGCGAAGAAGTTGAACCATTGGTGTGTCGTGGGTTTTCTCGTAGATCGTGCAGACAGTGACCTCACGCAGTCTTTTGAGGGAGGTCATTAAATGATCTGATGAGCTGGCGCCATGGCGGAAACTCCAAAGGGGTGAGCATTCGATAATGTTTCTTATCATTCTACTTTAAGAAACGCGGGGACTATCTATGTGCGGGTAAAATTATCAATGCCAATTTTATGTTTGTTATGTCATTCGGTAGCTTATTCGCATAAGATTCAAGGTTTGGCCCGAGGTCTGACCTCGAGCGTCCCTTACGCTCGACCTCGAGACAGTATATGTTCAGGTTCAACTTAGG
The DNA here is from genome assembly GCA_005239495.1 of Nicotiana undulata. Lineage (NCBI taxonomy): Eukaryota > Viridiplantae > Streptophyta > Magnoliopsida > Solanales > Solanaceae > Nicotiana > Nicotiana undulata. Next base: position 91,094 of record ML243783.1, read on the forward strand.
CGAATGGCACAAGGATTCAGGCAACCAACTCAGTAACAAAGTAAGAGTCCGTACCCAGGCATTAAATACCTGTATCAATCGCAAATCTTTGTAATAAATGATAGTGTACTATGTTGGGATTTCCCCTCCTATATAAAGGGGGCCCTTATTGTTTTTGACAGAGGACATATTCAATAGAAGAAACAAGAATATTTTCTTCCTTTCACTCAAACATTCCCTATTGTCTCTTTGTTAGCTCATTAACTTACGTTTCATCAATTATTCTTCATTTATAGCTTATTATTGATCATAAATAGAATACTTTGAGACCCATAAAATTGTTGTAGCTCCATCGGTCGCCTGCCACTATCCCTGAACCTTGGTCTCGAGGATCCACCTTGGCCAGCTTCGGACCTCCGATTAGAGGCAGTCCGGTTCACTTGTTTTCGATTTCATACTGCACTTACTCTATTTATCTCAATCATACTTAGCATCTACTACATAACGACTAGAATTAAAATAAATTGCATATTTTTAGAACCATATAATCAAGTATAATTTTAATTACCATTTTCAAGGTAAACAATGGCTATAGTTTCCCCCCATTCTTGCTAAAGACATTTAAAGGTTTGCTTATGCCTTGGCATGTTTTGTGTTCGTCCGACTCTTCGACGGCTCAAAAAAGAACCTCGATTATAAGTCGTTATGTGATGAGAATTGAGTACCTCGCGAGGTTCTCTCGAAGGCTGATTTTTCAAAGCCTTTTCATCGAAGGCTAATTTTTTTTAAGCCTTTTCATTGTTCGGAGGTGATATTATCGAAGATCCTTTGCTTATGCCGAGGGTAGCCTGATTAACCAGTTTTTTCGAAGTGTTTGAAGGCCATTAGATTTTGTGGCGGAAGTAGGACGCCTCAGAGCCGTGTTATTTTTGTCGTAGTTTAATATGACTGTAGTCTTTATGTTCGGCCATAGCCTTTAGTCCCTGTATGAGATGACCTTGGCGTCTATATCGAGGGTATGCCTTTTTAGGGGGCTTACAAGTTCGAATATATAGCCTTGGCCTTAATATCGGGCTTATGCCTTTTTACTGTCTTATCATTTTGGGCATGCCTAGTTTAGGTCTTACAGATTCGATGTTGCGTCACTAAGGTCTTACGGGCTCGAGGTTGCCTCCTTGAGGTCTTACAAATTCGAGTTTTTGATGACTCGTTGAGCTGACTGTCGATGACAGTCCCCGAGTGTTTGAGGGTTTTGGGCCCCTGAGCCGTTTTATATGAAAGTATTTCGCCTTTGAGGCACAACGCGTTTTGATAAGCAAAGAAGCTTCTTCGATTACATGATATATGTGTACATGTTTTTTCCTTTGGAGGCTCGATTATTCTACATGGACACAGTTCAATTGACCAATTGGGCCAATACAACATTCTCCTATCGAGGTCCTCTTAGGCATAACTTGATTTCTTCTAAAGATAACCTTCGAGGGTAATTAAAACCCATTTGGGATAAAACCCGATCTAAGGGAAAAAGAGTGCAACACATGCATTAAAACCCAAGGTCTTCGAGCTGAAGGGTGCTTCGACTCCTCTCTATCGAACACGTGTAATAAGTTACTATGAAACATAAATGAAAAGGGAGAAGGTTGTACCTTAATAGTAATAACGTTTGTGCATCGATATGTTCCAATTGCTTGGTAATTACTCGCCTTCCATGGTGCCAAGTTTGTAGGACCCTTTGCCTACTACTCCGAGTATGTAGTACAGTCCTTCCCAGCTAGGGCCTAGCTTCCCTTCATTTGGGTTTCGAGTGTTGAGGGTGACTTTATTTAGGACTGTGTCCCCGACTCCGAAATATCGGAGGTTTGTTCTCCTGCTATACTATCTTTTAATCCTTTGTTTTTGGGCAGCCATTCGGACCAGTGCAGCCTCTCACTTTTCATCTTATAACTCGAGGGTTGTAGTCATGGCCTCGTTGTTCGAGTCCTCGGTGGCCTGTCAAAATATGGCACTCGCTTCCCCAACCTTGACCAGTATCAAAGCCTCGGACTCGTATACCAAAGAGAACGGTGTCTCTCCTGTGCCTGACTTTGAAGTTGTTCGACACGCCCATAGTACTTTAGGCAACACTTCTCTCAATTTTCCCTTCGCATTTTCTAGCCTCTTTTTTCAAGTTTTGGATGATGGTCTTGTTCGTGGACTCGGACTGACCATTTGCACTTGGGTGGTAGATCGTTGATAGGATCCTTTTGATGTTTTGATCTTCGAGGAATTTCGTCACCTTGCTGCCAATGAACTGCTTCCCATTATCACATGTAATCTCGGAGGGGATTTTGAATCGGCATATTATGTGGTCCCAGATGAAGTCAATGACTTATTTTTCTCTTATCTTCTCGAATGCTTGTGCTTCCACCCATTTCGAGAAGTAGTCAGTCATAAATAGAATAAATCTATGTATTCTTCACTGAATGTAAGGTTATCCTCGGGAAAATAGCCCGAGCTTGTTTTTCCGTTGCGATGGATACTTTTATCCATTTGAACACGGATCCCTGTGGAGTGTCTATTCCTCCAAGGATCATGTGAATGATGTGTTGAGGTTCTTCCAGTTTGTTCTTTCTGTTCGCCTCTCTTTCTCGAAAGTGGTTCTTGGCTCGATTGCCGAGGAATTCTCGAAGATGCCCTTCGTTGATTAGTCGGGCCACCTCCCCTCAAAGCTTCCTATAATCCTCGTTCCTATGACCGTGAATGCAATGGTATTCACATATTATGTTGGGGTTCCTTTGGGAACGACCTGACTGCGCGGGCTTTGGCCACCTGGTATCTCTGATCTTACTCATGGTTGATACGATGTCCGAGACATCAGTGTTGAAGTTATATTCTGACAATAGGGTGCCTCAATTGGCCTCGAATGTCTGTCAAACCGGTCTTGCTCATAAGTCCCCGAGAATTTTGGCCTCGATCCATACCCCGATCGTTTCAAGGTATATTCCGCCTCGATGTGTTTCTTTGATCTTTAACACAAAGTTGATATCTTTCCGGTTCTCTTTCTAGATTTCTTGATTCCTTAGCAAATAGCCTGCTCGGATACACCAAGCTCGAATGGGCTCCCAATTGGTCGTCCTCGACCCTGATCTTCGATTGATACCTGTTGTGGACATCCGCCTAAGTCACGACGGGATACTCAATCAAATTCTGCTTCAGCTACTTCGAAGCTATTGAGATTCGCTCATTCAAGCCCTGAGTGAAGGCCTGCGCTACCCAGTCATCAGAGATTGGTGGTAATTCCATTCGCTACATTTGAAAGCGAGATATGAACTCCATTAGAATCTCTTCTCTCTTTGTTTAATTTTGAAGACATCAGACTTTCTTGTTGCGACCTTAACGGCACCAGCATGTGCCTTCACAAAAGAGTCTGCCAACATGGCAAACAAATCTATTAAGTTCAGGGGGAGGTTATTCTACCACATCATGGCCCCCTTTGACAATGTTTCTCAAAATTGCTTATAAAGACAGACTCAATCCCATCATCCTCTAAGTTATTCCCTTTTATACCACAAGTATAAGTGGTAATATGCTCATTGGGGTCTATGGTCCGGTTGTATTTCGAGATATTGGGCATCCTGAACTTCGTTGGAATGGGATTCGAAGCCGCACTCGATGGAAATGGTTTCTACACGAACTTCTTTGAATCTACACCCTTAAGAATAGGTGGTGCGCCCGGGATCTGATCGACCCTCGAGTTATAAGTCTATACAATTTTGTCGTTAGCCTCTATCTTCTTTTCTCCTGACTCAATCCTTTTGGTGAGATCCTCGATTATTTTCATAATAGTGGGGTCTGCTACTGACCCATTGTTACTCGATCTCTATTGTGCCTGCTCGACTCGAGGAGCCGTTTTCGGTACTATTGTTCTTGGAGTTTTCAGCTGATTCTATAGTTGAGCAATAGCCACTTGATGTGCTTGTAACATCTCAAAAATGACCTGCAGGCTAACTTATCTTTCCTCCCAAGCTGGAGTTCTCTGTGCTTCATGTTGGTCTCGAACGCGCACACTTCCATCGGTATCAGAGCCTACATCACTATGCAAAGCATTGTGCGAGCATAATCGACGGGGATTTGTGCTGGTTCCACCCCAGGGTTTTGCAGTGGCACACCGACGACTGTGACAATTGCACTGTTCTCTCCATGAAGCCCAAGACCGTTGTTTTCATGTGCTGAGTAAGACATTTTTTTTACCTGAAATCAAAGATTCTTGGACAAGAAAAAGTATGAAAAATAACTTGTGTTTTCAGAAAACTAGCACCAAAAAATCACTATTATTTTTAGCCCCACGATGGGCGCCAAACTGTTTACCTTGAAAATGGTATTAACAATCATATTTGATTTTGTGGTTCTAAAAATATGTGATTTATTTTAATACTAGTTGTTAGGTGAGGAATGCTAAGTGTAAGTAACAAAGAAATGACAAGCAAACCAGTATGGTCACAAGACTGGGGACCCCGAGCTCAGTAGTATCGGGTCTCGAGGGTTGGTCTTTGGCAGTTGATAATGAACAATAAATGAAGAACAATAAATGAATACAACAACTGAAGAGCAATAAATCTTGTAGAGTAATCGTTGAGCATGTTTAGGCAAGAAAAGCAGAGAATGTTTTATTGCAGTGAATATTCATGTGTATTACAATATGATAGGGGTCCCCTTTATATAGGAGGGGAGAATCCCAACATAGTACTTGTCTAATTATGAAAAAGAAATACTATTGGTACAGCTGTATAATGGTTCAGTACGGACTTGTACTATTTCTTGCAGACCTTGCTAGTTCTAACCACCTGTCCTTGGAAATTTCCCGCCTTTCCATGACGATCATCGATTTTGTACTGCTTAGAGGCTGACCATGGTGAGCCTTTGGTACATTCTCTATAGGGGTGTACTTCAAGGTCAAACTTCAGAATTTTCACTCGATGAGAATGGAACATTGTATTGATGGAACTTTGACGGACCACTAGCAGTATGCTTGGGACCGAGGGACACCGATTATGTGCTTCGAGAATCCACGAAGTCACTTGTGGAAACCACTCTGGTGCCTATTCATTTGTTCAAAAGGTAATCATATCGGGGTACTACTGGGATAGCATGGAAAAGGACACCAAGGAGATCGTTCGAGTATGTCACAAATGCCAAAGATTTGCACCGATGATCCATCAACCCGGTGAACTACTACACTCGGTCATATACCCGTGGCCATTCATGAAATGGGGGATAGACATCGTCGACCCTCTACAATCGGCGCTAGGTAAATCTATATTTATCTTATTTATGACTGACTACTTCTCAAAATGGGTAGAAGCACGTGCCTTCGAGAAGAAAAGAGAAAAAGAAGTCATCGACTTCATATGGGACCACATATTATGTCGATTCGGTATTCCCTTCGAGATAACATGTGACAATGGGAAGCAATTCATCGGCAGCAAAGAAACCACGTTCCTCGAAGATCATAAAATCAAAAGGATCCTATCAATGCCTTATCACCCAAGTGCAAACGGCCAAGCCGAGTCCACAAAAAAATTCATTCAAAACTTAAAGAATGATATAGGTAGGTCTATGCAGCACACCCCTAAGTACATTTTCCAACAACTAGGGCATAGGAGCCTCCACTGCTGGTGGAATCTCCCACCAGGGTGGTTCTGCTGGTAGGATCCCTTATTTCCATAACCAGGCCTAAAATTGTTCCATTACTGTTGACTGGGCCCTGGTGGTCGTACAATGACTGAAGACTGAGCAAAGGACTGGGATGGACCTGATGACCCTCCCCTAAATGCCTACCTACCACCACAACCACAAGAAGAACCACCAAAGTTCCCCGCCTACCGGGCCTTATTGCTACCCTCTCCCTCCATTATATCCTCCAATTTGCGAGTCTCCGTGACTTGAGCAAATGCCACCATCTTCCCTTAGTTCATATCACCATTGAAGGCAGTTGTAGAGGCCTCATCAATAATCAAGTGGTTGAGGCCCTGCATAAACCGGCTCACTATAGCCTCTATACATGTATATATTGTACTTGGACAAGCGTGCAAATCTCATATGGCACTCCCACACAATCAGGCTACCTTGTCTTTGGCTTTCAAACTCAGCGTCATAGGCTGTCTCAATCTCAGCAGCCAAGAAATGATCAATGAAGGCATCCTCAAACTCACTCTACCTCGTTGTAGGGCTCCCATCATCACAGGAATCCTCCCACATCCCAAACCAAGAATAAGCAACCTTTTTCATGTGGTAGGAAGCCAACTCATCTACTTGCTTCATAGTAGCACGCATTACTACGAGAGTCTTGTGGATCTTATCAATGAAGTCCTAGGGTCCTCCTTGGGATTAGTACCCGTGAAAACTAGAGGATTTAACTGAAGAAACCTGTTGACCCTAGAACTAGAAAAATACCCTGGCTGCCTGGATGAAGTAGGTGCAACTTTCGATCTCTTGCCTGAGAAGCCATTTTCTGAGCCAATATCTATATGGCGTACCTAAGGTCCCTATCAGAAACATTGGGAGTGGAAACTGAGGTTGGAGGCTTTACTGGAATATCAGTTGGATGAATCGTTGTACCCTGAGTAGGAGTAGGAATTGGTGCAGTTTGAGCAGGAGCAGTAGAATCATGCAGTGTAGCAATGGGGGGAATATCCTCACCCCCCGGGGTGCTTACTCGCATCGTCAGATATAGACTCAACTGCCACTCCTTAGGCGGCATGTGTTCCTTTTCCAGTTCTTGCCTTATTCCTAGGTGCCATGTACATAAAATTAGAGCAATGCATGAGTTAAAGGAGGAACCGTCTTACGATCATCTTTATCGCACGACTTAAAACATCAAAGAATGGTGTTATTACTAAATTCCCATGTAACCTCCTAATTATATATGTGGTCGTCAACACACCAAAAAGAACGACTATACTAGGTACGTCTTCGAGACATCATAGTACACTTTAAAACCTTAGGCACTCAACCGAGATTACCCTGTCAAGAAAGCCTACTAGATGCTTTCGACCCGAACTTACCCATGAATAAAATGAACGCCAATTCCCATTAAAGATGTTGCACCTGCGGTCAAAGGAACAAAAGATACACGACCCTAAAATGAAGTGGGGCTAACCAAGTAAGCTGGGAAGAGGGTGTACTGCTATCACTGATCAATGTCGCATGTTCTGGAACCGCCTACATCCATTAAAGATGTAGCGCCCGCGGTAAAAGGAACGTTAGTACAGATGGAATGTAACTAATATGTAATACTAAAAACCCTCTCAATAGAACGAGTAACAATACAAGGATAAGCAATCACATGAGTAATGGAAGCCTCAAAGCGTACTAAAGCATCAAGTTAGGAGCGAGATAAGTTTTCAAGTAAAATTTAATATTTTAGGTTGGGAGATCTTTAGTACCGATATACAAATGTGTTTTACCATGGAGTCTGATCACGGCCTGATCGGCTAGTCCATGTTACCGAAAGACATCCAATCATAATCACCATCATGTGCGCGACATGGAATCTGATCTCGACCCGATCGGTCAGGCCATCTAACCACAATGCCGTGTGGATCGACATCACATTCTTCTAGCAATCCTCTCTTCCAAGCAAAAGGAAATTATTTCAACTTATCAATCTCATCCCGTTTAAGGAATATTCTCAACATATCAGTTCGGGGATTTACTCCTTAATCACTCCTATACCGTCACATGTAATTTCGGGGTTAGGTTATCTTATTGGTGACTAAAGATACTCCCATAATGTTTATTATATAAAGGACTTCAGCCCATTTCATAATATCTTACACATATTTTCTTTTCATTGGCACTAGTGGCCAAAAATGTAATATCATTTTTGGCACATCGGTCGTATTTCATATTTCGTACTCACCCCTTTAACTTTAAAAAATCATCATGGATTATCAACAACAAAGAATTTCTAATCATGACTTTAAGTACACATATGCACATTTAAAATCTTAAGCACATTGAATTTTCTTCCACAATTTGGCATAATAAATTTTATTTGAAACACGACTTGAAGTCGTAACATTCTAATGCACAACCCATACTTTGAACACATTCTCGAAGGATAACATATTATGATAACAACATTCTAGCACATTGCGAATATATCTTTCTACATAAAGCTTATTCAAAATAGTCACATTTATAATGACTATCTTGGAAAATGAGAAATAAGAACTTGACCCGTCATACTTGAGACATACAAGAACATCTTAGATTCAATTTTGAGAGAGAATTTTAGCCATCATACCTCGCATTGAGCTTTTCTTAAATTACTACAATGTTTCGGAAATTCTAGAAACTTTGATTTATTTAGAGACATAATAAAATTGAACAATAATTAGGAAGATATTTGTGGTTTCAACTCATTTAAGTATTTATCAAGCACTAGGTGTGCATTATGATTTCAAGGTTATCCTATGGTGGATTCCTTCATCCCATAACGCAATGTTTACCCATTTGAGCTCAACAACCTTCCCACGAACCTTTTTGGTACATGCATGCATGAATAATACTATCATACCCCAACAATCACACTCCTCGTTACCCATCTTCTACCCTAAATTTTAAATTGAAGACTAGGGTATGGAACCTTACCTATTGGATGAAGACCTTGCAAGTTTCCCTTGTGAATTCTCCAACACATGAGCAATGATTAATGAACAAAATGGTTAGGGATTCTTCCTCTCTCTCCAGAGTCCTTTTCTCTCTCTAGAATAACAGTTGGAAACCTCTAAAATAACACCCAAGGTCATCTTATAAAAATGGGATCGGGTGAAATTTTCCCAAACATAAGCTTACTAAGTCACGTATGCGTTCGTAGATCAGACCGCAAAACAAGTATGTAGTCTGCAAAAAATGGTCCCAAAAACTTGTCAAGCCTGGTCAGTTCTTTGACTGATATGCGACCCGCAAAACGATTATACGGTCGCATAACGCTCCGCGAAATCTCCCTCCAGAAATCTTCATGCTCGTTTTGCGACAGATTTTGCGGCCTACAGAATGATTATGTTGTCGCATACTAGACCACAAAATGATCTTCAGAAATTGGCTCAAGTTCTGTTACACTATGCGGCCGATATGCGGTCACTTAATGAACCGCAGAAATGCCATGTTCTGCAAAAACATTGTTCAACTCTCTGACGTAATGCACAACTTAAAAAATGTATGTACTCCATATAGCTTGCGAGCCATAAAGAATTTCTACAACCCTCAAAACACATTAGCCTACCACGGCAACACGAAACTCCGGGTTCTAGTAAAATTTTACGGAGCCTTACAATGCTATGTTCTTGGGACGGTTAGATTTGTTCCACCACCCCTGAAGCATAACCAAAGACATTAAGCAAAACTTGGGTTTCAATTCATAAGATCAAGGTGGAAGTAAAACGTTATTCGCGTCATGCCGCAACGTTAAATCAAGTGCTTGTTGGGAGGCAACCCAACTTTATTGCTTTCATTTATTTGTAGTCTTTTTTTTTTGTTATTTATTTTATTATATTATTGTTGGAATACCATTTTGGGTTAGTAGGAGTAGGAGCATGAGACATGGAGCCATTGGAAGGATGCAAAAGCAAGCTAAATAGTTGTGACTAAGTGTGGGGTTCCCACACAAAGGACCACGACCGGGAGAAGTCTGAGTACCCCATGATCTGTTAATTCTTCAATCTTTGGCCTACTAGGGAGTTTCTTTTACCCTCTTATATATATGGTGTAAATTCTGGACAATGTATAATTTTTAAGTGGGGTTGGGGAGATTGTCTAGATGATATTGCGCTCTTTTAAATTTTCTAGTTTAATTAGGGGGAAAATAATTTTTACAAAACTGACATACAAAATTAGGTAGAAATAACCCCTCTTAGTTTACTTATGGACACGGTTCTTTTCCAATGGATGAATCTTTGAACAAGGTAGTAAGTTTTTTAGGTAGAATTTTCAAAAAGAATTGGACTTTTACCGACGATGAATTTCCTAGACAGTTTTCTTGAGGGTGATTTTTGACATAATTTATATCAAGGATTAGAGGTTTAGCATTTGCACTAAGTACTTTCTTCATGCTTTTTGTATTTATATGCCTTGAAAAATATTTGTGGCCTCCTTTTTATGTCGAGCCTCATCTTTCGGCTCTTGTGATTAATTTTCGCATGCTTTCATTTTATGATGATTGTGCTAGTTTCTTTAACTTGAGAGTCACGTCTCAGTCTTCATGAGTGAGTAATGTGCATTATTTGAAGTGAGATTTTGGTGTACTCTGTTCTATACTTGCTAGTCTAGAACTTTCTATATGTGTGAGTCAAAGCGTAATGATTAAATATTGTTGAACTTTTACCTCTGAAAGCACTCAAGTAGCTAGAAGAGTTAAGAAAGAGATTGAGTAGTTTTGAGTGGAACCATAGAGGCCGACAAGGTACACGTGTGTATAAACAACAAAACGTACTAGCCGAAAATACCAAATTGAGAAGAGTGAAATAAAAAGAAAAAAATAAATAACACCTCCCATATCTTTATTTGGGCTAGTAAGTTTCTATATGTTTATGTGCTTAATAAAGAAGGGTTTAAATGTGTATGGTTTTATGACAAGACATTGACTTGGTCATGACAAGAAGGTGCTTGAAAGTGAAGTGTAGTGTATTAAAGTGATTAGGAGGGTTAGTCACTATTTTTTCAAATATATTCTACATGTCCCTTAACCTACATTACTACCTATAACGGAAGTAAAAATTCTAGAAAGTAATGAAATCCTGAGGGTACGAGGGTAGAAGATTTTATGTAAAGTGAAAAATGAACAAAGGATGGGGTATTTATAGAGTTTCCACGGCGTTTCATGTTTAGGAACCATTAACCGACAGCTGACAAACATCTAAGGCCATTGTGACATGACTAACGAGATGTTTCAGGTTTTTTGTCGTTTTTAACACGGCGTATCAAATAATGAATCGGGGAGCTCATGTCGTTTATCGTTAACTTACTCTCTCAGAAATGAGAGGACTATCTGTATATGAGTTGAACTAGGCTCATGGTACACCCCGGTCTCTGATAAGATAAGCCAAGCTCGAGACATGATGACATGGGACCGAGATCGAGACAAGAGCCTTATTGAGTCAGAGTCCAGACACATGACGCCCACCCTAAAAAATATCGGGGTCATGGTCTGGTATCGGTCCTAGCCCTGAACGACCTAGAAGAACATTGTCAGGAAATCAAGCACGACAAATAGAAGGCTGTAATATTTGCGACCTTCCGTATATCCTGACGGGGATCTCGACACGTATCAATGAAAAACCGGCAATCAGTTAATAAGAAGATTTTTTTACCTTCTATAGAGTTGTACCTAGAGTAGGACTCCCCCACTATATAAAGGGGGTCTGATAATTCATGACATGCATTTTCACACGCATCCCAAAGCTATATGTTTTATATTCTCTAATATTAGCTCTTTTCCTTGTTCGTTAGTACTAGATAATGCCAGCCCGGATCGAGGGTAAATATTTCACTAAGGCCGAAATCATCCCCATCGTTGGTTTGAATCCATTTTATCTTTGTTTTTACACTCTCATTCAACTTATCGCTTTGTATCAAATTAATCCGCATATCCTTAAAACCAGTTACTGTAAGGCCTCGGAAAATTTTGCTAAGCAATTTAGGATTTCGGGTGCCAGGTAGGCTAATTATAATATTTTTTATGCTATAAATATGATGTAAATGAATTGGATATTGTAAATAAGTGTATAAGTCATATAACAAGTAATGTGGGGTCCAAGGAGAGGCCTAAGTCTAAGCCAAATGGGAAAATTTCATAATAGGCTAAAATTCGAAAGGTATTTGCACTAGTCCACACTTTGAACGAGCATATCTAAATATATGTAAGATATTCTGTGGTTAACAACCTATAAAATGAAAGGTCTTCGTGTCTAGTTTCCAACGCTTCAATCCGTTTGTCATTTGGACATTCCTACACAAAGTTATGATCAAATAACCAAAGGCTAGAAATATGCGATCCTGTGTCGAATCTGCGATCGCATAATCAAAATACTGTCCGCATTTTTGATTTGCGATCGCAAATCTGGTCGCAAAATGGGCCAGTGTTGCCAAGTTGAGGGCACCTATTTCGCGATGCATTTTGCGGCCCACATTCTTGTTTTGCGGTCCATTATGCGACCGTGGTAATGATGATACTATGATGCTGTGATGTCTCACTTAGTATGGCTTAGTCGGTTGGTCATAGACCGGACTCCATGTGATAACGACACGGTGGTATATTAAATTCGCGTTACATGGCTTTAAAAGACTATTAACCAAAAGATGGCAAAACGGGATAAGAAAACATGGTGACTTTTATTTGTGTTTTCCCATATTTCTGTGAATTGTTATATGAAGCCTCTAATTGTATTGTTACATGTTTGATGTTTATTCTAACTAGAATAGAGTTTGTTCATACATACTAGTATTATTCGATGGTACTAACGTCCCTTTTGTCGGGGGCGCTACATCCTCTTATGGATGTAGGTGGCTCTGTAGCTGGTAGCGTTGATCGTCGGTAGTGGTGCCTTCTCCTCCTCCTTCTGCAGTTTTGTGAGCCCCATTTCCTCTCGGGGCCTTGTATAAAAATATGTTAATATCTTTTTGGATATGTTATTCTATTTTGAGGTATTGTCGGGGCTTGTTGCCGGCATTTCCATATATTCCACCAGTTGTATTTAGAGGCTCTGTAGACAAGTTGTGGGTGGTGTCGGGTATTGGAATTAAATTAGAAATAATTAGTATTTGGAAAATATGTTTTTCATCATATATACAAAGATTTTAAAGTTCTTGATATTATGGTTGAAACTGCTAATGAAAACAAAAATGGAAGTTAATGATATATTTATAAAGTGTGATTAACATAATTTATCTCCTATATATTCATAAATTAGTTTGGGTAGAATGAAACCTAACAGGCTTGCTCAGTCGGGTTTACTCGGTAGAGAGCCGGTCTCACCCCTCGGTGTTGGGGCGTGACAAACTTGGTATCAGAGGCTAAGGTTTTAAAGTGTCCTAGGATGTCTCGGATTCGTGTCTAGTAGAGCCCTTCTTATTGGTGTGTTGTCGACCACATCTATAACTAGGGGGCTATTTGGACATTAAGGAATTCCACCCTTCTTTGATACTCTAGATCGTGCGATACAGCTCAAGACAGGGAGCTAATTTCCTCTCTATGTCATATTCTCAAGATTATTAATCTTTACACCATAATATGCGAATTTGAAGCATGTAAGGAGGTATTTATCCCACCATTGAGTCTGAAGGGGATTGCCCAAAGGCTTGTTAAAAGAATGTATTGAGTCCTGGAGGGATTAGTAGAACATGTTGCTAAGGGGAGTTCCCTTGTCCCTATTGATGTCACTGCACCACCAAATCCTACAGTATATCGGTGTGGTACCAACGTAGGTTAGGGATGTGGATTCAAGGGGCATATATTAAGTCGTCGCCCTATCAACTTAAGGTCGTTGAGTCAGTCACTCCTTGGTGAATCATTATGAGAAACCCCCAGATTCTACTCACTATGTATGTATGTCCATAGTAGGGAGAGTTCTCATAATCATGGTCTTGACAATACATTGAATCAGAAAACATTGCATGTATCTACTCTTTGAACGAGATCCGCTATTTCGTGAGTCCACTCCACCACAAATTCTCTTATTTGCAATCTCTTATGACGTTGAGCTCTGTAATCATTTCCTTGAATTGAGTTGCAACTATAGAATTACTACTTCCCACATGCCTTCCTAGACTCTCAAAAAGGGACTATGCCCGAAGAATTTCTTATCGAATGAATGGATGAACAATTATCATATTTTCGCACAAAATAAAAAGATATCTTTTCTCGACACTTTTTTATTCTTCTATATTCAAAAGCCTAGGCCACTTTTCTTCGACTTTCTGCTTCAATCTGAATCTTGACATAGTGTCATAGTGAAGATCTTGCTTTGTTTCATCATCATCTCTAGTATGGTAGTGCCCTCGCTCTATTTTTGTTGACGCTTTCATTTCGGCCTAGTGGTCGGAATCGGTAAGATTCTTATTTGTTTGGCGAGAATCTCCCTCTTCTCCGACAGATTATTTTCGGGATTTGGTCTGCTCAATTACTTTTAATATTATTAAATCTCCATCAAAGCTAGGGTCTGTCGAGCCTCCATGTAGCTGGATCATGCTACTTATTCTTGTTGCTCATCTTATTCTTGATGGTTTTTCCTCTTCTGGTTGTAAGGAAGACAAGCATTTTCGCTCCTCTTTTGGTTTGCATAATACTTGTTTGAGTATCGCTATATTTTAATTGCTCTATGTTGCTACGAATCCCACTGGTTTTAATGTTTGTAGTAGCTCCACTAGCCGTGAAGATATTGAGTTTACTCCTAAAACCGCAAGTTCTCTTTTTGTTAACTACTCTGACATAGCCGGCCTTCCCCTAGTTGTTGACCCATTTCTCAGTTACAATTTTGAGGGCTGAAGGAAGAGCACAATTTTGTCCTTGGTATTTAGAAATACAATTTCCTTTATCAATGGTAATCCACCCAAATCCTTTACCAATTCCGTTGAATCCATAAATTGGGATAGATGTAGCAATACCTTTATTTTCTGGTTAACTAGTTTTTGTTCTTATGATATTACTGGGAATTTCAATATTTTGACATAACTAAACAAGGATACGAGATTATAGGTGGCGGGGGAAAGTCAATCCATCCTCTTACTTTAACTACGAATCGGCTTCATTCATTATCAGTTATACTATCCCTTCTCAATCTTATTCCCTTTAGAAGCACTATCCTTAAAGGTTGAACTCTGAACCAGAAAGAGTAGCTCTAATTTTAAAATACTTATAGATATCTGGTCAATGGATTAATAAATGCCACAAATTACATGGGTTCCCACCTCACTTCAAGTTCATCAAGGGGTGATGGCATGCTGCAATCGCTAAGATTGAATGATCTCCTTTTCGATAATGGATTATCTACGCATGTGCTAGTCCAACGATCCGCTTATCAGTCTGACTTTCACCTTTTGGTTTTGGGATAACCAAGGAGCAATACACCTAGTAACACATTCATGTGTCAAGCCTTTCTCTCGGCCAAGTCTTATTGCATCTCCCCAATTTGGCTGGTAATAGCTGGTTTTGTAGAAGGGTGTTGTAGTGCTTCATTGTGAAGTAGAGTTACTAAACATAGTTGGATTTTTTATTTCTAGATCTATACGTCATGTGACTGCATACCGAGATCTCCTTTCTAAAATTTAGCTCCTCGTTATCCCGTATATTATCACCCTTCCTAAGTGGTTACAATGTAAAGGTCACTTCTATAGTCTCACTTACCTTCTCTTCATTTACCTTGCATCATGTGTCGTTTCTCCATATTCTTCAAAATGATATTAGCTCAATTTCTCGACTAGTTATCCAACTATATGACTTGATTTAATTAACCTAACTTTTATGCACTCTACAAGCCCCTTGAGAGTGGGTAAATCTCCCTTTACTAAAGACTTCTAATGTCTTCAACTCAATTTAAGCGGTTGATTCCAAATGGTGCTCTTTAGTTATGCTGCCTTACTATCCATTTCATCTGGTAACTCTCATTATAAATCTAACTTCATGCTTTATGGCATCAAAGAGGAAGTCTCATGGAATCAAGGATCGGGGTATGTTCCTTTTGTTATAATAAAAAGATATTGCTCGTGTTCCTTGTAAGATTTTCTTCTAAACAATCATCCACCTGCTCAGCTTTTCCCTGTGACTAGATAACTCAGGTTACTTTTCTCCGATAAGTGCATTAAGACTTCTCACCCTTTAGGACTTATTCATATGGGCACTTTGAGGCCTTATTCTACACCTACTCATAACGGTTTTAAGTACTTTCTCACCGTTGTTGACAGTTTTTCTAGGGCTACATGTACTCGTCTTGTAGGTCCTAAAAGTAATGATTTATTTATACTTCAAGCTGATAATTCCATGGTTCGAACTCAATTTTGGATCAAGTGTGTCCCCTTTTCAAAAGCCTTAAATGGGTCGGATTGGATGGGTTATGTGACCTTCTGCTCACTCAGCTTCTAGGATTATTGAAAACGTCATTGTCATGTATGGGGAATTTTGCTACCTCTGGCATTCCACCGCCTTAGGAAGGGTTAAATTGTTCGAATTATGATAATTTCATAAGCGGGTGACTTCGTTTCCATCCTCATGTGTTGGTGGCATAGAGTCCTTGTGTCTATTATTGTTAGGAGTGAAATCAAATTCCATGTATATCTTTTGTGGCCTCGATCTCACCCATGTTGTAAGAGTCTTACCATTTGAGCTCAACTACTTACCTTACACTCAGAGACACAACTGGTGTATCATACATGACCACTTCTTGTAAACTGCAAGATCATGTACATGGTATCCACCTTATCTAAGAATACTAGTTACAACTATGCTTCATTTATCTAATAATTGATGTTGTCAAGGATTAAACAATGTCAGCATCGTTAGTAGAAATCCTCGTGTCTCTTAGCATATAACCTCATGAAATACTCTGCTCAGCACATTAATGGATTCCTGAATAATTCTAGCCCAATCTTGAACTCCGTTGTTCCTTATTGTATTAGATCTATTTGGTACTGAAGGTACAAACGTGTCGAAGTCACCCTGTGATCACATATGTTTAGTAGGTAATTTTATGGTCGATTTGTTATAGCACATCTTAGAGTAATCGTGAAGGTCACCACAAGTTAAGTTTGGGTGTTCGCATAGAGATTTACAATTCAGAAGGGTGAACAGGTTATTCTCAAAATTTTCCCCTGAATATGTTATGTGAATTGATAATGAAGGGTACATAAGTGCATTTCCCATTAGGTTTCACTAGGAGTATGATTTTTCCCCATAGATTTATCTCATATATTTGTGTTTTCATATGTCTATGTATAAGAAGGTAGTTGGAGATCCTTTGTGTAACATCCTGGTGTAAATTATTGAAGGTGAAGTTAATGAATAGTTAGCTTATGCGAGGTATCTAGATGTATTCCTTGTTGGATAAGTTTGGGGGTTGGGATTGTTTCCATGAAGGTGTTATGGAAAAGCCTGTCAATCGAGGAGTCCACCTTGAGGGCCGAAGGTGTCGTGAAAAGAAAATATTCTCACTTGATTGTATAACAATTAGTTTTGATTTGAATGGTACCTTATAGGTGTTATGATTTAAAAATATGCAGTCCATGTCCAGGTATCATTATAATAATATAGTGATTGTAATGCTGAGAATAGTGTCATGGATATATACATTGTTGTGCTTTATCGAGTTATTGATGAATTTTTAAGATTGTTTTGGGTGGTTCTCTGACAGGTGGATAGGCCTAGTTACAAAGGAGATGCTGCCAAAATTTCTGGAAAATTTGGGAGTTAGTAAAACATTTTGGACTTGAGGTATGTTAGAAAAGAGATAAGTTGTGTTAGGCGTCTGAGGCAGGCTCTACCTCTCATTCGAGGACGAATGATCCTAAGCGGGGGAGAATGTAGGGCCTCGGAAAATTTTTCTAAGCAATTTAGGATTTCGGGGTGCCAGGTAGGCTAATTATAATATTTTATGTGCTATAAATTTGATGTAAATGAATTGGATATGGTAAATAAGTGTATAAGTCACATAAAAAGTAATGTGGGGTCCAAGGAGAGGCCTAAGTCTAAGACAAATGGGAAAATTTCATAATAGGCTAATATTCCAAAGGTATTTGCACTAGTCCACACTTTGAACGAGCATATCTAAATATATGTAAGGTATTATGTGGTGAAAAACATATCAACTGAAATTTCTTCGAGTCTAGTTTCCAACGCTTCAATCCATTCATCATTTGGACATTCCTACACAAAGTTATGATCAAATTACCAAAGGCTAGAAATATGCGATCCTATGTCGAATCGGCGATCGATTATGCGACCGCAGACCCGGTTTTGGAGGCTTATTTTTCCTATTTTTATAATCCGACCCCACTTTCATAAATAGGTTTTTTTAAAGTAAATTTTACTACTAGGCTAGCTTCCTAGTAGCGATTTTATTAATAATAATAAAACGAAACACAAATAAAGTAATGTTGTCCTAAAATCCATAGGACGATAAAAAAAGAATAAGACATAACTCCTACTATCAAAATTGGGCTTGTAGGCCCAATAATGATCTCACACAAGGAAATACTATCTAATATATGTCTAACTAAAGCTATATCTAGGGAAAGCCCAAAAGGGACATGTAAAATCTGGTTTATTAATATCTTCAAGCCCAAATAATGGAGGCCCACTCCCAGACGTGTGTAAACTTATTGATAGAGCCCAATTAGGACAATCATGCAAGCCCAATGCTCCAGCTTGGTCCAATTCATTTTTGCCAATAACCAGCCTGAGCCTCTTTGTCTTGAAACCCAGGCCCAATTCATATCCTAGCTCAAAGCATCGGTCAGTATAGTGATAATACCCCAGTGTTATTTCCATTTCCATTGTTCCAGCTCACCTTTCCTATTCCCTCACTCTCTAGCCCTAGCTCCTTCTTCTTGCTATGCTGTGTAGCCCCAAATCAACACAGAGGAGCTGGTAAGGTCGTCAATCTGAGTTTATTCCTCCGTGAAGTCGCGTAACAACGCATCAGGGCTGGTAAATCTCTCCTTCTGAGCTTATTTCTATCATTTTTGTTCAATTTTAACTTTTTCTCCACTGATTTGATTCTCCCTATTCCTTCACGCACTCGCCCTATTTCCTGGTTTTTAGGGTGAATGCAGCCTTGCATAATGTGGTATATGTTGTTCCCTCCACAGGTACTGTTTTTTCCTCATATTCCTTTTCACTTGATTGTAGTATACTATTTGATTCCTATTTGTGCTCTCATTCCTTATGCATGTCTGTTTGTCTCCCCCTATGGACCGATTCATCACCTTTAGGGGTCGTAATTGAAGACAATTTATGGTTTCTGATTTGATACCTGATCTCCTGTATGCCATTCCCTTGCTTTATTTCCTTTCCCTGCATTTCCACATTCCCATTGTGTGCATTTACTCTCCAACCTTGCTGCCCATTTCAATTTAGCATCCTGGGCATTTTGTTCATACTTTCCATTAATGTTTCACCTGCCTCCATGTTCAGATTGTTTGTGTTGCTGATTTCTAACTAACTCCCCATGCTTCTTATCCCCATAGTTAGCTGCATTTTCAGCCTCCTTCCTGCTTTCATCTCTATGTCCAATTCTCTTAGATGTTCTGGACTTTGCAGTTGTTTCTATTAGGACATGGTTTTTAATATTCTTACAAGCTGCCCTGTACTTCATTTGTAGCCCAATTCTCTTAAGTATTCTGGGCCCAATCACTTGATTTTCCTGCTCATTCATCCACCTTAGATCAGTGCCTCTATGTTTCTTAGATGAATTTCCAGTGGGTTGAGTGATAAACACTAATACCACCACTAGTAATTCATTTAATCTACACATTAGCACTGTACATGTACCTGCAAAACAAACGACAAAGTTAGTATTAAACAAGATAACCATGATCTCCTCATAGATGATTTGATCATGATCATCATAGCTTGCTGCATTCCACCCCTTTTCCCTCATCAGTTCTACCTCTCCTTCTTGCTTTCTAACCCTTATCCTCCTTATTGTCTTGCAATTTTGATCCTCAAGTATTGTCATTGGTGTTTGTCTTCATTAAGTATCCTCCTGCCAATGGGGTCAATATCCCAGAAGTCATAGCATTCAATGTCTCTCACATCTAGTGCATGGTTTGCAAGGTGATCTGCCAGCCTGTTGCCTTCTCTAAATGTGTGGGTTATCTTGATGTTATATTCCTCCTTTAAATTCATAATCTCTTATATCTGATCCACTATGTTCCAAGGGGTTGTCCATGACCCTTCCAACACTTTATGTAGAAGCATGGAGTCTGTTTGCACCCATATTAGTCTGTAATTGAGTTCCTTTCACATCCTCGGTGCTTCTACCATTGCTGTTGCTTTAGCCACATTATTAGTTCCCTCTTCTATATCCTTTCCTGCTGCATACTTGACATCTTCAGCCCAATCTCTCAGACAATACCCTATAGCCCTTCTTCCTGGATTCCCTCTACTAGCACCATCAAAGTTAACCTTGATCCAACCCTCTTCTAGGAGCTCCCAAACTATCTTTTCCCACTTCAATTTAGGTGTGTATTGCTGCAACATCTGAAGCAAATCTGTCCACCTATGGGGTGCCTTCAGGCCTGGTTTTCTCACATGAACCAAGGCTTGTAGAGTAGAGGACACCTGATACTCTACCCTATTGATTGAGACAACTTCTCCATACTTTAAGCTATTCCTACGCTTCCATAATTCCCATACAATACATGAAGGTAAGGCCTATAGGATTGGTTTAATTCTAGGAATGACTGGAGCTGTCCAAAACTTAGTGATAGCCTGATGTAGTGTCAACCCATCTACTGCAATCCCAGCTCTAGGTAGGAAGTATTTCCATACAGCTTTAGCTGCATCAGATGTGAAGAACAAATGTGCCAATGTCTCTTCATTTGGCTCAGCACAACACCTCACTTTGTAGCCATTAAGTACCCAAGTTTTCTCATGAAATCATCCAGTGGTAACTTAGCTTTCCACAATTTCCACATGAAGTAACATATTTTAAATGGTAGACCTTTCACCCATATCTTCTCATATGCCAATCTCCTGTGATCCCTCATTCTCAAATAGTCCCAAGTTGTTTTGACAGTAAATTGTCCTCTTGTGTCCAGCATCCAAATGGGGGTATCAAGTGTATTAGGATGAACTGGAGGTGGAACATGATCAATTATATGTTGTGCTAAGTCTTCTGGTAGAGCCTCATATAACCTACCTGCATCCCATGCATTATTTTCTACAATCTCCCACACATTGTGTATATCCTCATCAATTCCAAAGCCAATAGGAACCAGGAAGTATAAGGCTCCAAGTCCAGTCCAGTTGTCAAACAAGAATAGTGCTGACCCTATTTTAGGCTTCCACAATATCTGATGCTCTATGATGTCTCTGCACTCTATCATTTTCCTCCAAACATGTTATCCCTCTCTCCATGGAACAATGACTGAGTTTAATTTCTTGCAATATTTCTGACTCATAAATGAACTCCACAGGCTTGGCTGAGTTCTGAACTTCCACCACAGTTTGCAGAACAAAGATTTTGCCACATCATGTAAAGATCTGAATCCAATACCACCTTCCTCAGTTGGCATGCACATTGTTTGACCATGATGACCAATGTCTTGATGTGCCTTAAATGTTGCTTCTCCGGAAAAATTGAACAAAACGTTTATGCAGCTTGTTGATGACATTATTAGGAGGGTTCACCGCAGATAGTAGATGAAAAGGCATACTCTGTAGAACACTCTTGATGAGTATTGCCCTTCCTCCTATAGACAACAACTTCCCTTTCCATGCTTGTAGTTTATCCATAACTTTTGTGATTAGCCCTTGATAATAGTCTGCTTTTCTCCTGGCATAAAAAATAGGACAGCCTAAATATGTGAAAGGGAACTCCTGTCTTGATATACCAGTCACTCTTTCCACCCCATTCACTACTGACTCATCAGTCAAGTGGTGTAAGTAAACTGCAGATTTGCTTTTGTTCACCAATTGTCCTGATGCAGCCTCATATGCCCCAAGTACTCTCATAACCATACTTAAAGACATTAGATCAGCAGAACTGAAGATTATAGTGTCATTTGCATAGGCCAAATGATTAATCTTTGGGCTCCACTTAGGTAATCCAAATCCTCTGAATGTTCTGTCCTGATGCAATGAGTTCAAACCTCGAGATAAAGCTTCAGCAGATAATATAAACAGACTAGGAGACAAAGGATCACCTTGTTTTACCCCCCTTGTAGACTTGAAAATCCCTGTGGTTTCCCATTCACAAGAATGGAATACCAATTGTTTGCTATCAAATCATAGATCAGCCCAATAAAACCTTCTTCAAAGCCCATTTTCCTCAGGGTTTTCATCATATCTACAAAGATTGTAAAGTTCTTGATATTATGGTCTAAAATGCTAATGAAAATAAAAATGAAAGTTAATGATATATTTATAAAGTGTGATTAACAAAATTTATCTCCTATATATTCATAAATTAGCTTGGGTAGAATGAAACCTAACAGGCTTGCTCGGTCAGGTTTACTCGGTTGAGCGGCGGTCTCACCCCTCGGTTTTGGGGCTTTAAACTTACAAATTTAGTTGTTATCTGATATTGAGGGTTAACAGTTTGGCGCCCATCGTGGTGCTAAGGATAATAGTGGATATGTGATACAAACTTCTATAACACACCCCACTTAACCATTTTTCTTTGGAGTGTCACGACCCAAAATCCTAATTCAGGTCGCGATGGCGCCCAACAACGGGGTTAGGCAAGCAAACGTAAATTTCACTAAGTGCTTCTCTTTACTTGATTAAATCATTCACCCATTTACCAAATTTAACAAGTCAAATCATGATATCAAAAGATAATAATGCAGTGGTAGATAAAATAACTATAAAGAAGCGTGATCCAAAAGATGAGCATATATATATATAGCCCAAAATCCCAAAATAACCACTACGTGTGTGCCAGGAACTAGTGTCACGAGTGTCACGGGCATACTAACAAGATAACCAAAAGATAGAATATACAATCCCACTATCTTAATAAATATACGTGAAAAAAAAGTAAATGAAACTACATGGTGCTGCTGAGGATAGCCAGAAGAAGCATCTCACCGTGAAGTCAGGTCCCCTACGGTCAATATCTATCCCCGGTCTGATAACCAGATGCACCAGCCTCAGAACCTGTACAGTTAAGTATAGAAGTGCAACATGAGTACATATTAAATAAATATGTACCCAGTGAGTATCCCGTCTAATCTCGAAAAGTAGTGACGAGAGGTCGACTTGACACTCACTAAGGTCCAACAGTATATTAGAACAGAGTATAGTGAAAACGGTAGGCATGTAAGACAATGAATAGAAAATATGTATAAAGCACAGGGATCCAAGTAAAGGCCGAAAGTACATAACAATTTCCACTTCCTGTTCCCCTAATTATCTTTCAAGTCAGCATCCATGAAACAGTGCCAAATAATCATGCGCACACAAGAATAAGACAACCGGCCAGATTCAGGAGAAATATCTATGCACTGCCGAGGATTGAACAGCCCGTCCCATAAGTGCATTTTTACCGTAGTACAATCTCACCTATGCACTACTGAGGATTGAATGGCCCGTACCAAAAGTGCATCTCTCAATGTAATCATATCATGTCATAGTACAAATCTCGTCCATGCACTACTGAGGATCGAACGGCCCGTACCAAAAGTGCACCTTTAAATCCGTCGTGGCATACGGCCCGCTCCCATGAGAGTGAGGGAAATCACACATCGCTCGCGGAATGTAAATTGCGAAGCGGTCACATTCACACACAATAACCTTTTAAAATTTACTTTCCATAACCAATCCCTTTCAAATCAACAATTTCCATAAAATCTTAGAGAAACAATACTATACATAACATGGTCTCATAGTATATATGGCATTACAAGGAAGCATATAAGGCATTACAAGGAAGCATATAAGGCATTACAAGGAAGCATATAAGGCATGTTGTGGGCCTAGCTACCCGGACATAACAATGATAGCCGCTACGTACAGACTCTCGTCACTTGGTGCATACATAGCCCCCAACCAATTACACATAGCATTTAAGTCACCTAGGGGGACAATTCCCTCTTACAAGGTTAGAAAGGAGACTCACCTCGTGTTGAATCGACCCCTCGGACCAAAGATGCGCCCGAAACTCCAACCTCTACACCCGAGGACTCGCAACTAACAAAATATTGCACAATCATATCAATTCATACTCAAGATAGGGAAATTATCCTATTTTGCCCAACAAATTCAGCATTCTTGGAAAATTCTCAAATTTCAACCCCGGGTCCGCATGTTCAAATTTTGAAAATTTCTGAAGGAATCACTCACCCATAGCCTAAGGATCATTAATATACGATTTCTACTTTATTTTATAGCAATTTATCAAAATCCCTCAAGAACCCTAAATTTCTACCCAAATCTTGATTTTCAATGATCTAATAGTTAATCCCATTAATAATTCATGCATTAAACTATTATTAGGAAGGAATTAACTTACCTTAACAGTAGCTAGGTCGTGTTGTGTTCTTCCCAAGCTCACAAGTCTCTAATGGTGGTAGAAAATTAATAAGAGGGGTGAAATCCCGAGTTTTGAAGAATATATACTGCCTGGCCTACAGAGATTTTGCACCTTTGGCTCGAGGACCGCACCTGCGGTCTCGCTCCTCGAGCTGAGGCTCGCACCTTCAGAACTGGACGAGTGGGGCTGGGGTCGCACCTGCGGAGGGATTACCGCACCTGCGGTTCTTCTCTTGCGGACCTTTGTCTGCACCTGCGAGAAAAGGGGACCTCACAAGGGGTCGCACCTGCCTGCAGTCCCGCACTTGCGACTGGGCAACCGCACCTACGATCACACCAGATCAGGTGCACCAGCAATTGCATCAGCTGGTTTTTAGCCCCGTTTGGTGCCCGGGAGGCACCTAGGCCCACTCGAGCCCCCGTCCAAATTTACCAACCAGTCCTAAATCATAATATGGACTCGCTCGAGCCTTCGGAACGCCTAAAACAACGCTAAATCTCAAAATCACACCCCAAAACCCCTCAAACCATAACTTAAGAACTTCAAGTTCTTGATTTCTATACCGATGCGCCGGACCAACCTATACAATTCGGAATGACATCAAATTTGCAGACAAGTCATAAATGACATAACGGAACTACTCCCGGCCTCGAAATCATATTCGGACCTCGTTATCATAAATCACGTTCCTCACCAAATTTCAAACTTAAGGAAATCCTTATTTCTATATCAGGCGCCGAAACGCTCCCGGGTTATCGAAAACCCATTCCGAACATACGCTCAAGTCTGAAATCATCATACGAAGCTACTGACATTGTTAGAACTCGATTCCGAGGTTTTTTTCTCAAAATGTTGACCGAAGTCAAACTTGGCCAAATATGCCAACCTTAAGGAACCAAGTGTTCCTATACTGCTCAAAGCACTTCCAAATCCTTAACCACCAATCCCCGCAAATCACAAATCACAAGAAGCTCCTATGGGAAGTCTTATTTAGGGGAACGGGGTCCGATAACGTAAAACGACCGGTCGGGTCGTTACATGGAGTGTCTTTTATTTTTGGGTCAAAATTTAAAATGTCGAATTCACAATTAGCCCATCTAATCTTAGATTCTGAGACTGATCAGCATGGAGAGAACAACAACATAACACCTAGTGTCAAGGTACCCCCTATCAATCTCAGCGGAGTTTTGGTCGCGGACCAGATCGACACTAGCTCGCATGTGGCCAAACCTACTAATCCTAAGAACAGCATGTGCGGGGGAGTCTGATCGATTGCCCAAAATTCACACGACGACGAATGTGATAGGATCAACTTGGGGGTAATATTCAAAATGCTACCGGCTCAACATGCAGCAATAGCCCAGTTGCAGAACCAAAACCGCGACCCGAGCAAATTTGAGCCCGAGCCGTCCCCAGATGTCACTCGTAGAAATGAATCGGTCACGGAGAGGCCGAACAAGGATGAACTCAGGACCAGCCCCAAAATCATAAAGATGCTCGAGGAATTGACAAAATGGGTAAAGTCGGGAGAAAAGAAAATCGACGCCAATGACAAAAAGGTGGAAACCTACAATTCTAAGGTCGATCAGATCCCAGGAGCATCACCGATATTAAGGGGCTTGGATTCCAAGATGTTTATTCAAAAACCTTACCCTACCAGCGCAGCTCCGAAGCCAATCCCTGAGAAGTTCTGCATGCCCAAGATTCCCAAGTACACTAGGATAACCGACAAAAATGAGCATGTGACCTCCTATTTGTGCGCCATCAAAGGGAAGAACTTGGAGGATGATGAGATCGAGTCCGTCCTACTGATGAAGTTCGGGGAAACCTTGTCAAAAGAATCTATGATATGGTATCACAACTTACCTCCTAATTCTATTGACTCATTTGCTATGCTTGCAGATTCCTTCGTGAAAGCGTACGTCGGGGCCATCAAGGTCGAGACCAAGAAGTCAAACCTCTTCAAATTGAAACAGAGAGATAACGAGATGCTCATAAAGTTCATGTCCTGATTTCAGATGGAAAGGATGGATCCGCCCCCAGTTGCGGACGATTGGGCCATTCGGACCTTCACCCAAGGACTAAACATTCGAAGCTCGTTGGCTTCACAGCAGTTGAAGAAAAATCTAATAGAATATATGGATGTGACTTGGGCCAATGTACATAACCAGTATCAATCAAAAATTCGGGTTGAAAATGATCACGTACGGGCCCCTTCCAAGTTCGTTTATCACATCAGTACTATCGACAAGGTCAAGAGAGACATTGATGGTGAACCAAGATCAAGCAAGGATCATTATCAACCACACAATAGGGACAAAAGAGGTAACTCGTCTGGGCGAAACCCTGTGAGAAGTGAGAGGATAAGCGATCGAAATCAAAATAGTCGGGGACTCATGAGCAAAAACAATTTCGCCAGGCCCGTTGGTCCTAATGAGGCGCCAAGGTTATAGGAGTACATCTTCAACGTTGATGCTACTGCCATCGTATCTTCCATCGGATGCATCAAAGATATCATGTGGTATCGACCTCTACAATCCGATCCAACGCAAAGCAACCCCAATTTACTGTGAAAATATCATCGCACTCACGGTCTCATAACAAAACATTCCTGATAGGTGAGGGAGGAGATTGCCCAATTATTTAACAACGCACATCTCCGAGAGTTCCTAAGCGATCGAGCCAAAAACAATTTCAGGAATATAGACTCTATTAAGTAGATCGAGCAGGAGGAACCTCAGTTCGTCATTAATATAATCATCGGTAGGGTCGACGTCCCCTAGTGAGCATTGTTGAAGCGCACCAAATTATACATCACAAGGGAAAAAATGTAACGACCCGACCGGTCATTTTGTGTTATCGGACCCCATTCCCCTATATAAGTCTTCCCATAGCGGCTTCTTGTTATTTTTGACTTTCGGGGACTGGTGGTTCAGAATTTGGTAGTGCTTTGAGCAGTATAGGAACACTTGGTTCCTTAAGGTTGGCCTATTTGGCCAAGTTTGACTTCGGTCAACATTTTGAGCAAACGACCTAGGAATCGAATTCCGACAGTGTCAGTAGCTCCGTATGATGATTTTGGACTTGAGCGTATGCTCGGTATGGGTTTTCAATGACCCAGGAGCGTTTCAGCGCCTGATATAGAAATAAGGATCTCATTAAATTTGAAAATTCGTTTGGAATGTGATTTTAAGATATCGAAGTCTGAATTAAATTCCGAGATCGGGAATATTTCCTTTATGTCATTTATGACTTGTATACAAAATTTGAAGTCATTCCGAGTAGTATAGGCTGGTTCGGCGCATCGAAATGAATTCTAGAACCTTAAGTTCAAAGTGTTGATTCAATTTGGTTTTGGGGTCAAATTCTGGGTTTCGTTGTTGTTTTTCACGATCCGAAAGTTCGAGCGAGTCCGTATCATGAATACAGACTTTCCAGTGCCTTTGGACGGGGATCCCGAGGGGCTTAGGTGAGTTTTTGACCCCCGGGAGCTAAGTTCGAAAAACCAGATTTTTGTTGTCTTGTTTCCTTCTTCGCGATCGCGGGAGGTGGGCCGCATTCGCGGAGAAGGAATTGGGCTGGGCTGCTGAATTCTCTCCGCGTTCGCAGGAATATCTACAGGATCGCGGAACGTCGGGCCCTTGACCTTCGCGATAGCATCCCTGTCTCCGCATTCGCGATGGTCTGGATCCCTGGCCTTCGCGATCGCAGCCTCGCCTCCGAGTTCGCGTAGAGGTGGGACGGGACCAGGCCTATTTTCTCTTCACGATCGCAGGATTTCCTCCGCATTCGCAAAGGTCTGGCCAGTTGGCCTTCGCGATCGCAGGTCCCTTTCAGCGTTCGCATTGAAGGGCCTGGGCCATTTGGCTTTCGCGATCGCGGGCCCTTGGTCGCGATCGCGGTGAAGGGGGGATCTGGGCAGTTAATTTATATACGGGATTTAAGTCCCATTCCCCATTTCCATCTTCTTCCTTGGGTTATTTGAGAGCTTTCAAGAGGGCCTTCAACCTAGTACTTGAGGTAAGTAAATTCCTTATTTAACACTAGTTTCAAACATCAAATTCTAGTTAAATCCTCTACTGAATTATCAAAATCATGAAATTGGGTAGTAATTTTAGGGCTCTTGAGGATTTTGTGATTTTCCGTTTTAGGCCATGAATTCAAGTAGAAATCGGTGACCCCTTCGAGAATTTTCGAAATTTGAACATGCGGACCCGGGGTTGGAATTTGAGAATTCTTCAAGAATAGCGATTTTTTTGAATAACTAGGATAATTTCCCACATTGTGAATGCATTGATATTATTGTACACCTTTTGGCTAGTTGCGAGTCCTCGGGTGTAGAGTTCGAAGTTTCGGGCGCATTTGGTGTCCGAGGGATAGATTCGACACGAGGTGAGTCTCCTTTCTAACCTTGTAAGAGGGAATTGTCCCCCTAGGTGTTCTATGTGTTGTGTGTAATTGTTTGTGAGGTCTACGTACGTACCAAGTGACGAGAGTCCGTGCGTAGCGGCTATGATTGTTATGTCCGGGTAGCTAGGCCCCATCATGCTCTGTTTTCTACTCGTAATGAATTATATGCTATGAGCTCTGATTATATGTGTAGTTTTTGTTCCTCTGATACTTATTCAATTTAAATAATGGAAAAGAAATTATTTTACGGAAAATAATATAAAAAGGAATTGTGCCATTGTCGTGAAATTTTAGGGCCAGAGCATGCCTTATACTCTTTCTTGCAAATGACATATATGCTATGAACTCATGATTTTTGCGTGATATTTATCTTCTCTGAGACTTTAAGGAGATTGTGGAATTGAAAGGAATTTGTTATGTAAAGTAAGTTTTATATGTTATTGTGTGTGCATGTGACCGCTTTGCAATTTACATTCCGCGAGCGATGTGTGATTTCCCCTGCTCTCATGGGTGCGGTTCGTATGCCGCGGAGGATAAAAAGGTGTACTTTTGGGACGGGCTGGTCGATCCTCGGCAGTGCACAGAGATGATATAATTAAGAATGCACTTTTGGTACGAGTCGTTCGATCCTCGACAGTGCATGGATGAAGTTATACTATGTTATGATATGGTTACATTGAAAGACGCACTTTTGGGACGGGCCGATCGATCCTCGACAATGCGTAGACATGATTATAGTAAGAATGCACTTTTGGTACGAGTCGTTCGATCCTCGACAGTGCATGGATGAAGTTATACTATGTTATGATATGGTTACATTGAAAGACGCACTTTTGGGACGGGCCGATCGATCCTCGACAATGCGTAGACATGATTATAGTAAGAATGCACTTTTGGGACGGGCCGGCCGATCCCCGACAGTGCATAGCTATTTTTCCTTATGACTCTGGCAGGTTGTCTTATTCCTGTGTGCGCATGATTATTTGGCATAGTTTTATGGATATTGACTTGCATTGGATATTTGGGGGAAAGAAAGTGGCCATTGTTATTGTTCTAGTATTTACTTGGATTTCTGTGCTTTATACATAATTGATGCTCATTGTCTTACATGTCTTCTTCTTTTAATTATTTTATCACTGTTGTATCATACTGTTGGACCTTAGTGAGTGTCATGTCGACCTCTCGTCACTAATTCTTCGAGGTTAGGAGGGATACTCACTTGGTACATATATGTATATGTACTCATGCTACACTTTCTGTGCATTTTGTTGTACAGGTACCCTCATAGTGCAGTGATTGATTCAGAGACTTACTCAGGTTGCATTTTTCCGGTGGCGTTCCGCAGCTGGCAAAGTCTCCCTTCTATGTCCCTACGCTTTTGTCTTTATTACCTTTGTCCAATTTAAATCCTCGGACAAGAGTTGTATAATTGTATAAATTCTTAGAAATTGCTCATGTACTTGTGTCACCGGGTTCTGGGAAGGTGTTGGTATTTCTTGTAGTGCATTAAGTGGATTTTCCGCCGTATTCAATTTATGAGAATTTGTTTTATTATTTTATAATAAATGCATAAAAAAGGCATGATTTTGAAAATGTTAAGCAGGAAGTGGTATGAGCTAGTTCAGAGATTGGCTTGCCTGATAGTGTGTCCGGCGCCATCACAGCCATTAGATTTTTGGTCGTGATAATGTGGTATCAGAGCACTAGGTTCCCTTAGGTTTCACGAGTCATGAGCAAGTCTAGTAGAGTCTTGCGGATTGGTACGGAGACATCTGTACTTATCTTCGAGAGGCTACATGGCTGTAGGAGTACTTCCCTTCTTGATTCCTCATCGTGCGATTTGATTCCATTAAGGCTTATGCATATGTTTCTTCCTACTCTATCTTACGCGTCGCGAAGCACTTTTTATGAATCGGGAATTTGAGGAGTTGTGATGATACCCCAGATATGGTGCGTGAAGTCTTCCGTGCGTAGTCGTTTGGGGCTGTTGTTGTTGCTCTGCAAGAAGAATATTATGTTGCTTTAGTTCAGTGGCTGT
This sequence comes from Nicotiana undulata, assembly GCA_005239495.1. Taxonomy (NCBI): domain Eukaryota; kingdom Viridiplantae; phylum Streptophyta; class Magnoliopsida; order Solanales; family Solanaceae; genus Nicotiana; species Nicotiana undulata. The sequence goes on from ML243783.1 coordinate 121,748, forward strand.
GTTCCTGAGGACTTTGAGGCTGGCTCAGATTGTTATGGTGTTCTCGATTGGTTATCACGCGGTGTTGGTATGTTGATAGAATGCTGGCCCATATGTTGGGGTGATGAACGGTTTGAAGGGAGGTCTTCTTAGAGTGTGGTTTCGAGATTTCGGTATTTTAGTTCCGGTAGAGGAAAGGCATTTGGATTATGAATTGTCCGGTTTGGGTTGATAAAGTAACGAAGCTTGGTGTTATTGAGAAAGGTGGAATATTAACCTGTGATGCGGTATCGCTGTTTGATCGAATGGAATGTGTTAAGTTTGACGGTGCTATGGTTTCTTCGGTGGAATGGGGTCAAAGTACTGCGAAGAAGTATTTAAGAAGCGGCTGTCATAGACCGTTGTGTCCGGTGGTTAAAGTATGGAATGACGCTTCTAATGAAGGCGACTCGAGGAAGATGATCTTCGAAAAGATTTAAAGTTGAGGTGATTGGCTGGTTTAAGAGCCACAGAGAATGATATTGAATAGAGGCCGCATTTGAGAAGCATGCGATGAAGTAAGCCAAGTGAGAAGTGTCAGGCGGCGGCCCAATTTATAAATAAAATAAAGTGCCAAGCATAAGAGAAGGAAGTCAGGTAGTGCCGAAGGGAATGAGTTTAACTAAAGTGGGAGAGTGGCAGCGTAGCATATGAGTTCAGGGGTAGGACGGGTGCCTATCTTGAGGAGAAGTTGGAGTGATTTGAGAATTTTCGTGGACGATGATTAGGTCCATGAGCTTAAGCTGAAATGTTGGTTATTAGGCGGAAGGTTGGATGCAACAAAGATGAGATTATTAGGGATGAGGAAGGATGCGATATGACAAGTGAATTTTAGGATATCGTAGCGCATTCAGTAGATGTCCCTGAGAAGCGGACGAACTGGTAAAGTCGGTGAATAAGAATAGGCTTTGGATGGGGTGTTGATGTCATAGAGGGTGTGTAGCGCAGTATTGTTGGACGGTGTCACTTGGTGATCTCTGCAGGTGGGTTATTTCTAGGTATAAGTTAGCAGGTATTTCTGGGTATAGGATAGCAGGTATTTCTGGGAATAGGTTAGTGGGTATTTCTAGGTATAGGTTAGCAGGTATTTCTGGGTATAGGTTAGCGGGTATTTCTAGGTATAGGATAGCGGTGGTATGGTTAGTAGTTCTCTGTAAGGAATCATAGCGGCGATTCGAAAGGAGGCAGAATGCGCGAATGATGCTAGGGATTTTTTTTGGTATTTGGGGCGGAAGGGCTGACAGATTGGTTGAGCAAGATCATGATAGCAAGGGAGGAAGGATTCCAGCATGGGTCTAGAGTGAGGTAAGGAGTAGCTTCGGGCTAAGTGGGGGAGTCCCTCCTCCTGCAGTTGGGTTGTAGGATCGTGTTCTCAGAGGGTTGCGGATTCGTCGGCATATCGGCAAATTATAAGGGCAGTGAGTCAGTCACGTATTCCATTGAGAGGATGTTCAGGTGCTAGAAGAGCCTTGTAGTTGATTGTATCCGGGGCCAGTCAGAGTGGGTGACTCGCAGCAGTCATCCTAGTAAATTCGGAGGATTAGGAGTTTAAAGATTTCAAGCAGTAATATGATTAAGAATCGGGCTTTTTCAGCGTAATTCCTGAGAGAAGGGAAAGATGATTGAAGTGTTCTATGTTACTTTCAGCATGCAGGATAGTATAGAAGGAGTAAGAGAATAGACTCCAGATTGTGGAGATGGTCATTGGAGGGGGATGAGATGAGCTACGGGGTTTAGGCAGCACGATCTCGTTAATCAGGGTCACTCGGGAAGAGTGAGGGTTGAGTTACTATGAGGTAAAAGAAGCTGTTGTTATTTCTGAAGCACCAGTAGATGATTAAAAGAACGATGGATTTGATTAGCCCTAGTTCATATGGAACATGTACAACAGTGATCAGTTCCTTTGGTATGATTGAGTATGTGTATGGTTGTGCAGATGTGCGTGGGGCATGTCGGCCGTCGTAATAGATTTCATTGGGAGCATTCAAGTGATACGTCCTATCAGGTGTAGGCGGATCCCGTAAGGTTTATGGTGGTTCAGACCACTACTTAAGGATTTGCATGTATTGTGATTGTGAGAATTCGCTCGTGTGTTGTTATGGTTCTCATGAATTGAGGTAAGTAAAAGGTTTCTATATGATGAAGTGTTCACCCTATTAGTGGTTCAGGAGTTATGATGGAATTCCTATGTTATTCCATATTGGCATGTTAGGTGCAGTAAGCAGTATGTAACGGGAAGTAAGGATCGAGATTGCGGGTCGGTGTTAACAAGTATGTCATAAGCTCGGAGGATCAAGAACAAGGGATTTGAATGTTTACAATAAGCTGAGGTTGTCTTCAGTGTCATCTTAAATCGGTACTTGGTGAAAAAGGCTTTGTATCCTGGTTCGGGTCCTTGGATTGTTTTACAGCCGTAGGATGGTCGGTGGTATGGATGTGCATATTTATCACCCTGTGCGGAAGGTCGTGAGAGCATGACCGTGGGAAATTGTATAAGAGTGACATGTAGTCACCTGATTGGTTGGAGATTTAGACCAAGTATAAGGAAGGGCAACACTGCTTATTTGAGAATTTATGCCTTGAAGGCGTTCAGTTCAGTTGGTTGTGGATTGTGGGGTGTTCGTCCCAGCTATGATGGTTGTTCTTGCGTGTTATGAAAGGAAGTGGGTTGTTTTAGACCCAGGTAAGGCTATCAGCCTAGTTCAGTGCGAGCAGAATTGACTTGACGGGCATGAATGAATTTAAACGAGATTTTGGGCTTCATGCGAGTCAGATGTGTTCATTTTAATATGGCGCTCCGTAGAGGAGAGTTGTTGGAATATCAGATGTTGATTCATCTTCGTTGATTCATATATATTATGATAGTGCCGTATGAGTGGTGAAACGGCTTGGTAATTTCTTATGTGTCAAGATTCCGCGTAGTGATGAGGTTATGTGAACAGAGCGGCTCTTGAGATTCAGTTTATATATCGCACCTCAATCATGCTGGACTTTTGTAGCATATGGCTCTATTAGTCTCCTAAGAATGGTATTATACACTTAACGTGCTTGTGACCAGTATTCGGTGATTTGTAATAATGAGCAATTCAGCTCCGTGTTTATCTCTTTATGTAAATTTTATTATGGGAACGGGTGGCACGCCGCCGCGGGTATGTTATTTGGATCGGGTTGCACGCCGCAACAGTGTGATGTGAGTAAGGTTCCTATATCTATTTTTCTTGTGTTCTACTTCCTATTTTCTGAGTAAAGTTCATATTGTTGCGTGAGTTGAGTAGTCCCTTCTTGAGTCTTTTCCTTGCGTATCATATTCGAAGTGTGGCCTATTGGTTCATTGTGGCATCGTGTGGGACTGTCGGTCATGTTTGGGGTGATTGGTTGTTTTAACAATTCATACTGAGTGAGATGAGGTCTATGAATCTGAGTGAGATTATGTGAAGCATATTACAGGTCAAATACCAGTGTTTGGTTCATGATGAGATAATGATCTAAGTAAAGGGGAAATATTTCAATGTTTGGATTTACTCTGCAGTTGGTTAGGAATCTCTACACATCTCCTCAGTTGTGGTAGTATCGTCAGCATTATAGTAGGATGTATGAATATATCCTATAAGGTGCATTGAGAGCATCAGATTCGTAGAATTTTGGCTATTAAGGTTCAGGGAGCGTCATTGTGGTTAGATATTGTTAATGGGTCATGCGGTGTATGTTGCTGATTCAGCAAAGGTACGCAGTGTGTTATGGTACCTCGTGTAGTAGTTGATACGGTGTTCATGTATTAGGACAGACTTGGCAGAGGATTTCCAGTGTTGGAATTAAGTTCAGAATTTGCTGTGTGGGTAAAGAAGGTTATCTTCAGAGTTTATCAAGGCTTATGTGTTCAAATGGGCTGTGGCAGCACGGACAGGTGAATGAGGTGTCGGTCAGAGATTTTAGATATCTCAAGAGGAGCTCTTGGCACATTCGAAAACAAACATCTATTTAGGTGGGGAAGAATGTAACGACCCGACCGGTTGTTCTGCGTTATCGGACCCCGTTCCCCTATATAATTCATCCCATAGAGGCTTCTTGTGATTTGTGACTTGCGGGGACTGATGTTTAAGGATTTGGTAGTGCTTTGAGCAGTATAGGAACACTTGGTTCCTTAAGGTAGGCCTATTTGGCTAAGTTTGACTTCAGTCAACATTTTGAGCAAACGACCTCGGAATCGAATTCCGACAGTGTCAGTAGCTCCGTATGATGATTTCGGACTTGAGCGTATGCTCGGTATGGGTTTTTAATGACCTGGGAGCGTTTCGGCGCCCGATATAGAAATAAGGATCTCCTTAAATTTGAAATTTGGTTTGGAACGTGATTTTATGATATCGAGGTCGGAATGAAATTTCGAGACCTGGAATAGTTCTGTTATGTCATTTATGACTTTTTTGCAAAATTTGAAGTCATTCTGAGTAGTATAGGCCGGTTAGGCGCATCGAAATGAATTCTAGAACCTTAAGTTCAAAGTGTTGATTCAATTTGGTTTTGGGGTCAAATTCTAGGTTTCGTTTTTGTTTTTCACGATCCCAAAGTTCGAGCGAGTCTGTATCATGAATACACTCTTGCCAGTGCCTTTGGGCGGGGTCCCGAGGGGCTCGAGTGAGTTTTTTACCCCCGGGAGCTAAGTTCGAAAAACCAGATTTTTGCTGTCTGGTTTCCTTCTTCGCGATCGCGGGAGGTGGGCCGCGTTCGCGGAGAAGGAATTGGGCTGGGCTGCTGAATGCTCTCCAAGTTTGCAGGAATCTCTGCGCGATCGCGGAAGGTCGGGCCCCTGACCTTCGCGATCGCATCCCTATCTCCGCGTTCGCGATGGTCTGGATCCCTGGCCTTCGCGATCGCAGCCTCGCCTCCGCGTTCGCGTAGAGGTGGGACGGGAATAGGCCTGTTTTCTCTTCGCGATCGCAGGATTTCCTCCACGTTCGCAGAGGTCGGGCTAGTTGGCATTCGCGATCACATGTCCCTTTCTGCGTTCGCATTGAAGGGACTCAGGGCCTGGGCCATTTGGCCTTCGCGATCACGAGCCCCTGGTCGCGATTGCGGTGAAGGGGGAATCTGGGCAGTTAATTTATATACGAAATTTAAGTCCCATTCCCCATTTCCATCTTCTTCGTTGGGTTATTTGAGAGATTTCAAGAGGGCCTTCAACCTAGTACTTGTGGTAAGTAAATTCCCTATTTAACACTAGTTTCAAACATCAAATTCTAGTTAAATCCTCTACTAAATTATCAAAATCATGAAATTGGGTAGTAATTTTAGGGCTCTTGAGGATTTGTGATTTTCCGTTTTAGGCCATTAATTCAAGTAAAAACCACATATTAATGATCCTTAGGCTATGGGTGAGTGATCCCTTCGAGAATTTTTGGAATTTGAACATGCGGACCCGGGGTTGGAATTTGAGAACTCTTCAAGAATAGCGATTTTTTTTTAATAACTAAGATAATTTCCCACATTGTTAATGCATTGATATTATTGTACACCTTTTGGCTAGTTGCGAATCGTCGGGTGTAGAGTTCGGAGTTTCAGGCGCATTTGTGGTCCGAGGGATAGATTCGACACGAGGTGAGTCTCCTTTCTAACCTTGTAAGAGGGAATTTTCCCCATAGGTGTTCTATGTGTTGTGTGTAATTGTTTGTGGGGGCTACGTACGTACCAAGTGACGAGAGTCCGTGCGTAGCGGCTATGATTGTTATGTCCGGGTAGCTAGGCCCCACATCATGCTCTCTTTTCTACTTGTAATTAATTATATGCTATGAGCTCTGATTATATGTGTAGTTTTTGTTCCTCTGACATTTATGGAATTTAAATAATGGAAAAGAAATTATTTTACGGAAAGTAATATAAAAAGGAATTGTGCCATTGTCGTGAAATTTTAGGGCCACAACATGCCTTATACTCTTTCTTGCAAATGACATATATGGTATGAACTCATGATTTTTGCGTGATATTGCTCTTCTCTAAGACTTTATGGAGATTGTGGAATTGAAAGGAATTTGTTATGTAAATTAAGTTTTATATGTTATTGTGTGTGCATGTGAACGCTTCGCAATTTACATTCCGCGAGCGATGTGTGATTTCCCCCACTCTCATATTGCTCTTCTCTAAGACTTTGGGATGAGCCGGTCGATCCCCGGCAGTGCACACAGATGATATAATTAAGAATGCACTATTGGTACGGGCCTTTCGATCCTCGGCAGTGCATGGACGAAGTTGTACTATGTTATGATATGGTTACATTGAAAGACACACTTTTGGGACGGGTCGATCGATCCTCGGCAGTGCGTAGACATGATTATGGTAAGCATGCACTTTTGGGACGGGCAAGTCGATCCCCGGCAGTGCATAGCTATTTTTCCTTATGATTCCGGCCGGTTGTCTTATTCCTGTGTGCGCATGATTAGTTGGCATTGTTTTATGGATATTGACTTGTATTGGATATTTTGGGGAAAGAAAGTGGCCATTGTTATTGTTCCAGTATTTACTTGGATTTTCTATGCTTTATACATAATTATTGCTCATTGTCTTACATGTCTTTTGCTTTTAATTGTTTTATCATTGTTGTATCATACTGTTGGACCTTAGTGAGTGTCAAGTCGACCTCTCGTCACTACTTCTTCGAGGTTAGGCGGGATACTCACTGAGTACATATACATATATGTACCCATGCTACACTTTCCGCGCATTTTGTTGCATAGGTACCCTCATAGTGCAGTGATTGATTCGGAGACTTACTCAGGTTGCATTGTTCCGGTGGCGTTCTACAGCTGGCAAAGTCTCCCTTCTATGTCCCTACGCTTTTGTCTTTATTACCTTTGTCCAATTTAAATCCTCGGACAAGAGTTGTATAATTGTATAAATTCTTAAAAATTGCTCATGTACTTGTGTCACCGGGTTCTAGGAAGGTGTTGGTATTTCTTGTACTGCATTAAGTGAATTTTCCGCCGTATTCAGTTTACGAGAATTTGTTTTATTATTTGATTATAAATGCAGAAAAAAGGCATGATTTTGAAAATGTTAAGCGGGAAGTGGTTTGAGCTAGTTCATCGATTGGCTTGCCTGACACTGTGTCCGGCACCATCATAACCCATAGATTTTGGGTCGTGACAAAAACAGACTCGAGATTACGTGTCAGAAGGAACCTTGTCTTTCATGCATGAGGAAGCTGTGTGATGACCCTAAGGGTCACCTTAGGTAATTTAAGCTATATCTGTGTTTCGAGACTCCGAGAGCCTCCGTTAGTCTCACCTCGATATGCGTGCGCAGCCCGGGCGTGTGGCCGGGAAGCTCTTATGTGAAAATTTGATGAAAATGAGTTTTGATAATTAATAAATGAATATAGTTGACTTTGGTCAACATTTCTGGTAAACAGACGCGGACCCGCGATTCGACGGTCCGGGAGGGTCCCTATGAAAATATGGGACTTAGGCATATGCCTGGAATCGAATTCCGAGGACCCAAGACCGAGAAATGAATTTTTAAAAGAAATTGTTTTCTGGAAATATTAAAGGAATGTGAAAGAGAATAATTATGTGAAAACCTTGTTGCCGGGCCCGTGTTATGGTTCTGGAGCCCGGAACAGGTTTATTATATATTATTTGTCTTATCTGTAAAATTTGGTGTAAAACGGGTGTGAATTGAGTGGTTTCGGATCAAAAATGAGGATTTGAGGTTTTAAAGAATTTGAAATGCGACTTGGAAAGTGATGTTATGTTCCCGAGGTCCGAATGAGATTCCGAGACCGGGAATAGTTCCGTGGTGTCATTTATAACTTATCTGCAAAATTTGAGGTCATTCTGAGTGGTTTAGGCC
>MDKH01066368.1:0-10737 GCA_005239495.1 Nicotiana undulata
ACCTACGCGATCGCATAGAGCAAAACCTGAAACACCAGCAACAGCCACAAAAAAACAGATTTTTCTAACACGTTAGCACCCCGACACCTACCCGAAACTCACCCGAGCCCTCAGGGCTCAAAAACAAGAATACACACGACTCCCAAATCATCCTACGGACTTATTCAAGCTTTTACATCACCAAAATATCATCAAAAGCAAGGAATTAAACCTTAAAACTCATAGAATTTTCTTAAAACTTCATAAAGCTTAATTTTACCAATTTTGATCCGAAACACGTCATTCCAAGTCCGTTTTACACCAAACTTCACTGATAAGTCTCATAACATATAATAAACCTATTCCGGGCTCCGGAACCATAATATCGGTTCGGTAGCACGGTTTTCACATCAAAGTTCATTTTCAAAAACCTTTATTATTTCCAGAAATAATTTTCTTTAAAAATTCATTTCTCGGGCTTGGGACCTCGGAATTCGATTCCGGACATACGTCCAAGTCCCACATTTTCCTACGGACCCTCCGGGACCGTCAAAACACGGGTCCGGTTCTGTTTACCAAAAATGTTGACCAAGGTCAACTTTATTCATTTAATTATTACAAAAATCCATTTTCATCAAATTTTCACATAGAAGCTTCTCGGCTACATGCCCGAGATACGCATGCATATCGAGGTGAGATTAACGGAGGCTTTTGGAGCCTCGAAACACAAATTTAGCTGAATTTACTTAGGATGACCTTTTGGGTCATCACAAAAAGTAGCGCGGTCAGCGGTGGACATTGCCTCAAAAACATGTTCTCTTAAGTTTGGCAATGGGGCAGCGATTGGAAATCCGCTGCAGCAAAGTGACAACCGTTGCAGGGGAATATTAGCGTGGACAGCACTTTTGCTGGGTACTGAGATACTGCAAGTTCCTGCTCCTTTTTGAGTCTTTTTAGGTCAATGTTCATAATTCAACTCAATACCTGCAATTTAAACCACTTGCATCAAAATGTGGGAGCATTTTAGCAAAATTCGCCTCAAAACCTAAGAAAACGGGAGTAAATAATAGGCATAAATCACTAGTTATCAACTCCCCCAAACTTAATTCCTTGCTTGTCCTCAATCAAATAAGATAACTTCCACCTCCGTAAACAAAAATAAAAAGTATTTCAGCCTTTAAAATGTGATTTCATCAAGCTTCAATTTGGATTAACAATTACCCTCAACACAAACGTATTATTGACAATATTATGTGATGATTTTCTTAGCTTTCTAGATCTAATGTGACACCAAAGTTTCAAGAGTTGACTAAAGTCATCAAAGAGCTTCTCTCATTCACCTAAATCACTATGGATCCCAGACTCTTCCTCCTTTACTTCTCCATAGGCTCATCTCACCATAAAGAATGAACTCTCAGAATTGGGTTTGTCAAGGGGTGCTCTCTTCACTCTCAAAAGAATGCCTCAAGACCGGCCTTAAGTACCATAGGCTTGCCCCTCGTATAAATCACCACTAATGTAAGCTCACTCAACTTGATATCCTATAGGGCTTTGTCGGTATGTAATGGAGGCTTTTTGGATCAAAATTGGTCATGATGAACTACAATAGGGCATCTCTCCTTAAGCACTCCAATTTTTCTCATTTCATCTCAAGCTTTTCTTGAGTCACACACTTTTCCTTGGGGAACTTAGATAGACTCATTATTGCTCTTTCTTTTATTTGGAGCTCACTTTTCTCCCTTTTTCTTTCATTTTCATCATTCCAAACCCTTTTTCAACTTTGCTTTTCTTTTCAACCCTTTTTCTTTTCTTATTGGCTCATTTTGCTTTTCAACCTTTTCTTTGGCCTTTTATTTTATTACAATGTCTTTCATCATTATGCATTTCCTCGTCTCTCCCCCAAACTTATTATTTTGACTATTAATCGTCATGAATGCTCAAGGAAAGAATGGGGGCCAAGAGAGGGTCATTAGAGAACGGATAAGGCTTCATAATGTGGTTTTAAGAACAAATAGGCTCAGGCTCAAAAGGGGTTGACTAAGGATCTTGTCAAGATGGGATATGGAAATCTTTTAATTTCAATAGGGAATCAAGGAAGGACTATGATCATTTCACAAGTCGAGCTAACTTAATATTTCACCTAGAAAAACACTTGGGGCAAGTTCTAGACTGTTCGGCACGGCACTCGGGATATGCAATTTCAAACCTCACCTCACAAACCTCAGGATTGTTAAAGAGTATCGAGTCGAGGGCCCACAACAACCTTAGTTCATATTGCCAACTCACGTATGGCCATATACACCACCTGACGATAGTTTTAGTCAATTCAAGACTCTAAGGGTCACAATTAGAACTTGACTCATTTGTAATTTGTCTTTAACCATGAGGTCAAAGGTAAGTTTGTTGGTGCCAAGTGAAGCTTTATTTGAACACATTTATTCACTACTACCAAAGCAAAAGAAAACAAAAACAAAAAAACTGACTCAATCCCTTAAGAAGGTCGTCACACCGTCCGTCGTAGGGAAGAGACACCCGGTTCGCACAATTTCCACCCCTGGAAAGAACTGTGGCCTTCAGAAAACCAGGGGCTTATTGACAGTGCAAAAAGTAAAGAATAAGTTATAAATTTTAAAAAGAAACTAATAAATGAAATAAGAAATTAAACTACACGTGGAAAAACTAAAGAAGTTATAAAGTAGAAAATACGAAAATTAGAAATGAATATTTACAATAGGGGGTTACGATGAATATACATAAAAGGGGATGAATATATATACATATGATAGGGAACCTGAATATATACATACCAAAAGTAAAAAGTACAGAAATGTAAATAAGGAAAAGAAAAATAGTACCAATAGTTATTACAGCCCAAAAGTATGAAAATGTCTTAATCACCAAATATCAAGTACAGGCCACCCCTTTCAATAAGAACTAGCATTGTCCTTAATGCTAACTAACCAAAAATATAGAGCATGGGAAAGGGGTGAGAGAGAGTAAAAGGAAACTCCCTATGGTGCCTCCGTCAGCATGGATGAAGGATCAACTTGGGGGAAGAAGGCACTGTGCCAGTGGTGGTAGCAGGGTCATGTGGTTGTGCAGAGGTCTGGCCAACCGGGTCCTCAAGCTGAATCTCCATATCATCAGTCTGTGGGATGGCTCTCCTGCGAACTGGGGCAGGTGGAAGGTCTATCTCCTCAGCATGTGTGGCGTGGTCAGTGGGCCCTGGCTCTCCCATCAACATATCAAGGGGGATGTACCCCGCATCTGCGAGCTTCGCCACCTCTTTCTTCAAGTCAGCTTGAGTTTCATGCATCTTCACCTGAACCTTCCTCATTTCATACTGGGACTTCTTCATCTTCTTCACATATTTTCCCCAATAATGAATCTCCTTCTCTTGCTTATCTAGTGTCTCCAAGATCTTTTTTTGGTTATCCACCAATCTCTTCAATGTGTCCTCCAGAGTAGAAGGAAGTGCAATAGGTGTCGGAGCTGACGCTGCAACAGTGGTAGAAAGGTCAGTGAGCTTAGAGGAAGCTACCTGTAGCCAATTGGTGATACCAACTAAAGTTTGGGACACCCTCAAGGCCGTCTGAGGGTAAGTGGAAGATGATGGCACTAGGACTGGGTTTGACATGGCAGGACCCGACGAAGACTCTGGGGCAGCAGCAACAGTGGGCCCCTCAGAAGCGATGGAGCCCTCGGGAGCAGCGGAGGGCTCTGTAGCAGTAGAAGTACCAGTTGTTGTAGATGTGGTGGCTTTTCCTTTTGCCTTGGGGTTGTCCGGACCCTTCAAACTATACCACGAGAAAGCTGAACGTGGCTTCACTGTAGTATCAAAATCTCTCCCCTCAACTTCCATGTCTCTGAAGTACATAGTGAGGAAGCTGGGAAAGGGATAAGAAGCTTCATGTCTCTGCACAATCCAGTCAATCACCCTGGACATGATATTCCCGACATTAATCGGGATACTGTCCATAATTGCACCCACAATCAAAGCCCTAGAGAGGGGCATGTCACTGTCATGGAGAATGGGGTCTATCCTGCTGCAAACAAAGGTGGCCCATCCTTTGGCCTCGAAACTGAGTGTGTTCCTTTTGATTGCGGAGACTGCCACCAACCACGTTGGAGTAGTCCCCATAATAGCTATAACTGAGGCCAACCACGGATGAGCTAAATCTCGCAAATCCACCTTCTCATTGTAGCTAGTCTCATCCTCATCAGCAAATCCCGCATAGTCATTGAAAGCCCTGCAATTGTACAAAATCTTCTTGTTGCGAACTTGTGTAAGATATGTGTCCTTTTTAGTGTGGGCCAAATTTACATAGAATTCCTTCACAACAAACTCATTAGAATCCTCCACTCGGCTGATGAAGAAATGCCCCCCCCCCCCTTCATCAAATTGCTTCTTCACATTGGGGTTGAGAGGTAGGAGATCTTTGATGATGAACGGTCTTTCTGGGATAAGTGATCTTTGAGGCCACCATTCTCTGAACTTGTGGTAGGCTGGTTCTGAGAACCGATCCTGCCACCCTAGTGGGTTTCTGGTCAGGAGAAGACATGTGGTCTGCACTAGGGTGTCGCCACCTCTTCCATCATCAGGTGCCTTGTCTGAGCTGTCCAGGTTGATAGAAGGAGGGGTTGCTGAGTGGGTTGTTGCACCTGTGTCCTCGGGAGTAATGGAGTGACTAGAAGAATCCTCAGAAGACTCAGAGCTACTGGGCTCGTTGACGAGTCTCCTTAGCTTTGACAATGCAGCTGCTAGGGCTGCTCCACTCTGTCCCTCTGAAGCTTCCCGGGAGGGAACATACTCACTAGACTCCGACTCTTCAGGGCTTGTTCTTTTTATGTGTTGCTTCTTCCCTATTGCCTTTGTCGGACCTAAGGGATTCTGTTGTTTTCCTTTGCCCCGACCCCTTGAAGGGTCGCCCCTCCTGGGTTGCTTGTCAGCTCCTCCCCGTGATCTCACCATTATCTACAAACATGTCACAAAAGTTGTCAAAAACATTGTACATGAGTACCCAATAAAAACATAGACAGTACAGATGCATAGGATGAGACAGTGTACAGACAAGAAATCCGTCGTCAGTGGATAAATGACCGCTGCAGCGGAATGGTCACCGCTGTCAGCGGAATTTTGACCGCTGCAGCGGAAGAGTGGGATTCAGACTACCCACTCTCTGTAGTATATGACCGATGTCCACGAAATAGTGGACCGCTGCAGCGTTTGGCCACCGTTGTCAGCAGAATTTTGGCCGCTGCAGTGGTCATAAGGGAAATAGGAGCCTCAACTTCTCTGAACATAAGAAACGCAGTCAGCAAAAATGTGTCCGCTGTCAGTGGATTTTTTACTGCTACGGTGGAATCCTAGGGATAACAACACTAAGTCTTGAGGACTCCGCTATCAGCAGAATTTTGAAACGCTGCAGTGGAGTTCTTCATTAAAGCGCACTGATGGCCAATTTCAAAATTAGGGTTCTACAAATTTTGCAAAATTAAACATGGAACACAAGTAGGACGAACCTTATAACCATATAGAGGACCAGAAATCATTACCCCATAATTTTAGCACACAGTGATGATTCATTCTTAAAATTTAGGGCTTCACTAACTCTACACAAAGAACAAAAAAGAAAAACACACTAACACACACTAAAAGCTAGCAACAAATGTTCAACTAAAAATAAATAATGAGCACATACCAGTAGTAGATGAAGATGTAGGGTGCAAATAGGTGAAAACAAGGCCTTGGATGAACAGTGAAAATAGGAGCAGTAACTACGTTGAGATGGTACGCAAATGAGTGAAAAGGGTAAAAGAAGGGGATCCCTTAGTATTTATACCAATGGAGTGGGACCCCAACTGACCTACCTAGCGCGGTAGCAAAATTTTACCGTTGACCGCGCTTTGGCACTTTTGAAACTGCTGCGCATAGGCCCTCACCGCTATCAGCATAATCTTGTTGCCGCAGCAGAATCCCACCGCTGACAGCAGAAAGTGTTCGCTGCAACAGTTTGATATTCAGAGAACTTGCAATTTGGCTCATTTGGACCGCTGCCAGCGACATTGTTTCGTTGCAGCGTTTGGTCACCGTTGTCAGCGGATTTTTGACCACTGCAGCGAAATTTTGCTATCTTGCTCAATTTTCCAGATATGATCCTGCACTGCATCCACCAAATCCTACATCAACTTCACAATAGGTTATCTCACAGAAAATTTACTCTAACAAAAACAACCAAAAAGAAAGACAAGAAAACACTTGGGTTGCCTCCCAAGAAGCGCCTGATTTAACGTCGTCGCACGATGCATGTTACCAAGTTTAATTGAATTTCAGCAAAGCCACCACATGGCTATCCTCAAATTTACCCAAATAATATTTGACCTGGTGCCCATTCACACGAAAAATTTCCCCATTCTTGTTTTTTAGATCAAGGGCACCAAAAGGTGTAACCAATACCACTTCAAATGGACCACTCCACTTTGACTTGAGTTTCCCTGGGAAGAGACGAAGCCTTGAATTGAAAAGAAGCACCAAGTCTCCCACTTTGAACTCCAGGTCCTTGGCATACTTTTCGTGAAAATACTTTATTTTCTCCTTGTACAAAGAAGAGCTAGCATAGGCACGGAATCTAAACTCATCTAGCTCATTAAGGTGATCAGCACGGAGATTTGCAGTTGTGTCCCAATCCAAGTTCAACTTTTTTAATGCCCAAAGTGCCTTGTGCTCCAATTCCACTGGTAGGTGACATGATTTGCCATACACCAACCGGTACGGAGACATACCGATTGGGGTTTTGAAGGCAGTCTTATACGCCCAAAGAGCATCATCAAGCTTTCTAGACCAATTAGTCCTATTTGCATTCAAGCTCTTGGCCAAAATGTTCTTAATTTCCCGATTAGAAACTTCAACCTACCCACTAGCTTGAGGATGGTACGGAGTGGACACTTTGTGATTTACCCCATACTTGGCAAGCAATGAATCAAAAACTCGATTGCAAAAATGAGATCCCCATGTCACTAATGATGGCACGGGGTGTCCCAAATCTTGTGAAAATTTTCTTCTTGAGAAAACCAACCACACTCCGGGCCTCATTGTTGGGTAAAGCCATGACTTCAACCCATTTCAATACATACTCCACCGCTACTAGAATGTAGGTGTTTCCACCTGAGCTAACAAAGGGGCCCATGAAATCAATGCCCCACACATCAAAGATATCTACCTCAAGGATCGTGGTGAGGGGCATTTCATCTTTATTTGAGATGCCTCCCGCTCTTTGACATTCATTACACCTCTTTACCAAGTCACTTGCATCCTTGTACAAAGATGGCCAATAAAATCCACAACTCAAGACCTTTGAAGTTGTCCTTGACCCACCGTGATGACCACTGTAGGGTGAGGAATGACAAGACTCAAGGATTGACACTTGTTCTTCTTCGGGGACACAACGCCGAATGACACCATCATTGCATATTTTGAATAAATACGGCTCATCCCAATAATAATCCAAGATGTCCCGTCTAAGATTCTTCCTTTGGTTAGAAGAGAGCTCAAACGGGACAACGCCGGTAACAAGCAAGTTGGCGATATCTACAAAACATGGCATATCATGCACAGAGACCGAGAGAAGCTGCTCATCCAGAAAGGTATCATTGATCTCAAGGCCATCATTTGGCCTTCCTTGTTCTTCTATCCGGGATAGATGATCGACAACTTGATTCTCACACCTCTTTCTATCAACAATTTCTAGATCAAACTCTTGAAGCAACAAGACTCACCCCATAAGCCTAGATTTTAAATCCTTCTTTGTCATTAAGTACCGGAGCGCCGCATGATCGGTGTGCACTATCACCTTGGCGCCCATAAGGTAGGGCCAAAATTTCTCCATTGCAAAGACTATAGCCAACAAATTCCTTCTCGGTGATGGTGTAGTTCATTTGGGCGGAGTTCATGGTTTTGCTTGCATAGGAAACAGGGTGAAAGATTTTGTTCACCCGTTGGCCCAACACCGCACCAACCGCCACATCACTCAAATCAGACATGAGCTCGAAGGGAGAGCTCCAATTTGGCGCGGTGATAATTGGCGTGGTAGTTAGATTTTGCTTCAACAACTCAAATTCTTTCATACAATCTTCATTGAATTCGGACTCGGCATCTTTCTCCAATATCTTGCATAGAGGATTTACTACCTTTGAAAATATTTAATGAACATTCGGTATAATCCCACATGCCCAAGAAAGCTACGGACTCCCTTCACCGAGGTTGGATCTTTCCCCCTTTCATAATTGCATAGAATTTTTTTTTATTCGTCATTGATGAATTATTCATTAGAATCGCCATTAGAAATCTGGTAGTAGTATTTTTTTATTTTGGAATTTTTTCTACGGTCGAATTTTTGCTTGGGTTTTTGGTAATTTTGGTGAGGTGGTGGTGAGTGGTAATATGTTAGTTGGGTATTGCAAGTATGGTAAGCGGTGGCGGGTTGTGGATATCTGGGAGGTGAAGGCTGATATGTGGGTGGAGGTTATTGGTAAGTGAGAGGAGACTTCAGACCTTGGGCTACCATCACAGCCCCTACTTCCTTATTTTTGGATATGCCTCCTGACTGCAAGGCTTTGTTCGTAGCTTGTTATGCCTCGAAATATTTCACCATCCCGCTTTTGATTCCCTCTTCTATTCTTTCTCCCAATTTGATGATGTCGGAGAATTTATTATTTTCAATAACCATAAACCTCTCATAATATTGCAGATCTTGGGCCCGTACAAAGAATTGTTCATTTGTTCTTCTTCCAATGCCGGCCTTACTTTTGTAGCTTCTTATCTCCATCGATTAGAATACTCGTGAAAAGTCTTTGTTGGCTTCTTCTTAAGATTCTATATATAGAAGACATTTGGTTCATTCTCTGTATTGAATCTGAATCGATCCATGACATCTAACGCCATGCTTACCTAGTTAATCCACTTATTTGGATTTTGGCTGATATACCAGGATAAGGCGTCTCCAGTGAGGCTCCTCATGAATAACTTCATGCAGATTCTTTCATATTTACCAACCCCTACGAGCTTATCGCAATACGTTCCTCAGATCCACCTTTGGATCACCTGTTCCGTCGAACATTTCGAACTTAGGAAGTTTGTAACCCTCTGGTAGTTCTATGTCCGGTTGAATACACAAATACTCATAGTTCAAACCTTTGTAACCCTCTGGCAGTTCTATCTCCGATTGAATACACAAATCCTCATAGTTCAAACCTTCGATGCCTTTACAACCTTCAACACCTTGGACTCGACTTGTAAGATTCTCAAGTTCCTCCGCCATGTTCTTGATGAGCAGGTACTTCTTGTGGGGTTCCGGCGTGTACGGGGTTTGTTGTGAAATGTGGGGTAAGGTTTCTATGTATATGGGGTTACTTTGGTGGACTCCAGAGATTTGGGTGTAGTGGTGATCATTGGTTGAGTTCTAGGGATCATGGGTAGGTTGTGGTGTGTTTTGAGGAGTGTCGTAGGTAGTAGTTTGTGGGTATTGGGTTGGATGATGTTGGTGCTGTGGAGGAGTTGGTACTGGTGGAGGATTAGGATTTTGGGGAGGCGTAGAATATTGATGAGGTGCGGGAGGATTTTGTGGGTGTTGGTTTTGTGTGTTTTGAGAAGGTGTTGGGTTCTGGGCGTTTTGTTGGTTGATGTCGAGAACATTTAGGGTGAGGGAAAGATTTTTGTCACGACCCGAAATCCCACCTTCGGGCCATGACTGCGTCTAACGTTGAACCCGCTAGACAAGCCAACGTTCGAAGTAAATAAAAACTCATTAACAACAAATACGAACAAGATAACTAAGGCTTCGATGGCCCACCATATGAAACTTAACAAAATAACCAAAATATAACCTAGCAGTTTCGAGATACAATCCGTATAAAAAATCCCAAAACTGGTGACACATACTCACGGACTATCTAGGAGATTACTACAAACAAAAGGTCTGAAATGAATACATAAAACGTTCTTTGAAATACAAAGTAAGACAGAGCTGAAAGTGGAAAGTAGAAGGTGATGTCAAGGCCCACGAACGTCTGCGGGTCTACCTCGATGTCTCCTGTATGAACTGATGAGATGCTCCGACCGTCAGTGGTCACCGGGTCCGGCTGCGTAGTCTGCACAACATAAAGAAGTGCAGGTGTAGCATCAGTACAACCGACCCCATGTACTGAGTAAGTGTCGAGCCTAACCTCGGCGAAGTAGTGACGAGGCTAGGACCAACACAACATATGTACCTGTGCAATTTTATATAATAGCAGGAAAAATGGCAACAGAAATAAGCAAGTAAGACAGATACGGGGAGAACATGCTGGGGAGATAGGGTAACAGTATGCTAGCACAGCAGTACAAGGTAATAAATGAAACGTAAAGACAAGGCAGAAATATAGCTTCTCAAACATATAATGAACAGGAAAGGCACGGCATGTCCCCTCGTGCATAACCTCACAGTCACTCGGCACGGAATGTCCCCTCGTGCATATATAATAACACTCGGCACGGAATGTCCCCTCGTGCATAACCTCACAATCACTCGGCACGGAATGTCCCCTCGTGCATATATAATAACACTCGGCATGGAATGTCCCCTCGTGCGACGAATAATAAAAATACAAGGCAACAATAATGTGAAAATCAACAATACGAAGTTTCGAGTGCATGGAAATATCCCTTGTCCCAGCAAGGAGAATTCATCAATTACAATATCAACAAATGCCCGACAAGGGTCT